>JBBGZY010002402.1:0-167721 GCA_037952925.1 Lithobates clamitans
TGTACAGATGGCTATGTACGTTACCGCTCCCGGGTCCCTGTTGGGAATCCTCATATGATGCCGGATTGCGGTAGCCTCTGTGTGTTTGAGCTGCTCCACTGGTTGCTATGAATGGTACCAAACACTCTCCCGGTAAGGTTGTTCACACACCCTGGATCAGAAGGTGTAGTCCATGGGGGTAGATGGATGGCCGTGCAGCTGCATCTTTTACCTTGCCCTCCGGTTCGTTCACGGCATAGGGCGGAACGTCCTCTCAGTCGGTGAGCCGGCTAGCCCCAACGGGGGATGACAGCGGGCGTGACGTCCGGACGGGATGACGTCAACGCGTTTCACAACATAGACTTGTGTAGCTTCGTCTGGACGTACCGGTGGTGTGTGAGGGCTCCTTCTTATAGTGATCCCTCCCTCTAACACGCCCACCAAGCTGGATTTAGTGAAGGAGATGTGTCAAGTCTGTGTATGTCCAGGCTGTCATGCACCGCATGTTTAATGCTTGTTGCTTGTGATTTATTTTATGTTAGAGTGTCCATGTTTTCAAATGGGTATACATTTTACGTAGTACAGCCTGTCTAAAGGGTATTCCTATCGCATAGCGTACCCCTATTACCAATAGTGTGTACAAGGATAGCATACTAAACTGGCTATTATTAGTTTGTGTAACACACAATACATAGTACAGGAAACAGACATCTACCCAAATGATGGGTACTCTAAAGCATGAAAATTAATTAAATATAAATCATTTGAAAGGTGGACCGGTGAGATACAAGGGACAGGGGAGGGGGAGAAAGAAGGGGAGAGAATCGAGAGGATAGATTACAGAATCTTGCCATTGCTCTATTAAGGGAGTTACTCATTTTAGGGGGGATGATCTTGGTGGAGCAAAGTTGATATTTTGTGTGCTAGACCCAACCATGCAGATATTCATACTGCAAGGAAAGGCTGGAGGTTCAGTTCTGTATTCAAGCCTAGGGGGGACAGAGAGGACAAGCAAAAGATCCATCTTTTTTCCTTTTGTTGTAGGATTTGATCAAAGTCCCCTCTTCTGGGGGAGAGATTCAGGGCATAAATTCCCTTTACCTGCATGCCAGACAGTTTGCCCTGGTGGTATTGGGCAAAATGTCTAGCTATGGGTTTTTCGGGGTTCTTCTCCAGGATCTCCCTCATATGTTCCCCCAGGCGAATCCTGAACTGCCGTTTTGTCTTACCAATGTAAATTTTTTTGCAGGGGCATGTCAACATGTATATCACCCTGGTGGTAGCACAATTGATGAGACTTTTTATTTCGAAACTGTTTTTATTTAAAGAATCGCTAAAGGTACTAGTCCTATGCACATAAGGGCACACCTGACAATGTCCACAGGGGAACATCCCCTTGCTTCTGGGGAAACGAGAGAGCCATGAGTCATTTACCGTTCTCGTATGTTCCGAGTGGATTAAGGAGTCACCTAGATTTCTGGCTCTCCTAGCGACCATTTTAGGACTGGGTCCCACTATCTGAGCTATACCTGGGGTGTTGGTAAGTATACCCCAGTGTTTCTCTAAGATAGTTTTGACTGTATCCCATTGGGATCCAAAGTCTGTGATGATTCTCACCGGTTCTTGAGTCGAGAGGGAGGGGAAGGTGGGTCGTGGGTTTTTGAATTGTCTACCGTTTAGGAGGGAGGGGCGTTCCCTACTTGCTGCCTTGAGTTTTGCCCTCCTAAGCTGTTTATGTGAGTACCCGCGCTCCCTAAAGCGTTTATAGAGCTCGTCACTTTCCCTCCTATAATTTTCTTTATTGGAGCAGTTTCTCTTGATACGGAGGAATTGGCCCACGGGAATACTGTCCTTTAGCCATTTTGGATGGTGACTATCTGCTCTGAGGAGTGTGTTTGCAGAGGTTTCCTTGCGGTACGTCTGTGTCTCCAAATCGGAGCCCCTTCTGCTGATGAATAGATCTAGGAAGGAAATTTTGTCGTGGTCCCATGAGTATGTTAGTTTAATATTGCGTTCATTGATATTGAGAAAATCAATGAACTGTATCAAGGTGTCATGGTTGCCCCTCCAGATGACAAACACATCGTCGATGTACCTGAGCCACGTATGTACATGGCCCAGGTACATCGGCGAGGTGTATACGACCTCCTCCTCCCAAAGTCCCAGATGTAGACAGGCATATGCTGGGGCCCAAGGTGCACCCATAGAGGTGCCATTAGTTTGTTGATAGAAATTGGACAAGAATTGGAAGCAATTGTTTTTGAGTGCAAAGGACAGAAGGTCCACCAAAAACTCATTTTGTGGGCCATGACTGGGGAAATGCCTGTCTAAAAAGGTGTTGACTGCTTTGATTCCCCATTCATGGGGAATCGACGTATACAAAGATTCGACGTCGATCCCCACTAGGAGTACCTCTCCCTGTACCTTGATCTGTGAGATATGTCTCAGAACATCACCTGTATCCTTCACATAAGATCTCAGATCTATAACCATCTCCTTCAGTAGGCTATCCAGATATTTTCCCATTCTCTCAAGGGGACCTCTTATTGCTGAGACAATTGGTCTCCCTGGAGGGTTATCAAGCGATTTGTGTACCTTGGGAATGATATAAAATGTCGGTACGTTGTATTCATGGACGATGAGGTAATTTAGTTCTCGTTTGCTCAGTAGTCCTGCTTCTGCCGCCAATTTAAGTTTGTCATTAAGGTTAGCGACTAGGTTCGGGAAGGGATCACTAGGCAGTTTTTTATATGTTTTAACATCGCCAAGCAGGCGGAAAACTTCCTTTTCATAGTTTTTTTCTTCTAGGAGTACCACATTCCCCCCTTTGTCACTCCTCTTTATAACCAACTGTGGGGCTTCTGCCAGTTCACGAATCGCTTTACGTTCCTCCAGGGACAAATTGTCCTCATTTTTATTTTTGAATTTCCAGTTCACCTTGGATAGATCTGTTTGTATCATATCCAGGAAAAGACATAGCCACCTATTTCTATTAAGTGGGGGCATCTTGGTAGATTTGATGTTTAGTCCGGCTTGTCTTTTGTACGGGCCATGCTCAGCTTCCTCCTTCTCATTTTCCTCCAACAGGGAGCTGAGGATGGCCAGCATTTCTTCATCTTGGCTTATAATGGTGTCTTTGGCCGTCATGGGCTCTGGGCTGTTTGTATGGATGAAGCGTAAAAATACCTTCCGTATAAACAGGGTAACATCTTTAAATACCGTAAATTCATCCATTTGACTGGTGGGTGAAAAGGACATCCCTTTTTGTAAGAGGTCAAAATGTCTTTTACTTAATTTAAATTTTGACAGATTGATGACTTTCATATCCCCCTCAGCCACCTTGTCGGTGGATGACCTATTTATTTCCGCTGGCTCCGAGTTCGTGTTCCTCCTCTGGCTATTTGTCTCTGGGGTTCGGGGGCTCGTTGTTTGTGCTGGTTTAAGTTCACGTCTGGGTGATTGTCCTTGTTTTCGCTCGCAGCCCCCTCTCCCTCTAAAAAAGTTACCGTCTTAGTCAGATTATCTTCCTCTGTGTCGCTTACAGGTTTTTTACCCCTGGAGGATGATCTATTATTTCTTCTCCTGGAGCTGCTACGACTCCGGCGTGGGGTTAGATCAAAAATGTCACCCTTTTCCCAGTCGCTTAGGTCCCGTCTAAATTTGGATTGTTTGGTCGTTTTTAATGTAGACTGGGTTCTTTCTACCTCTTTTTTCAGGGTCTCATTGAGTTTCTGGAACTCCTCCAGTTCTTTGAAGGGTTCCAGTCCTTGGGAGCTTTCTGTAATTGCTTGGACTAATTCCGCTAGTTGGATTTTCTCCTCTTCGACTATTAATTTCATAACGGATACTCCATGATCTATGCAGAGTTCCTTCCACTTTTCCAAAAATCTTGGGCTGTGGAGGTGCTCAGCGGGTATCACCTTATCTCTAAGGCCCCTTGGAACTATCCTATTGTTAATATAGGTTTCCAGGAAAGACACGTCCCACTTTCTATTGAGATGTTTAATAAGTAATTTTTTGTGCTCTTTGAACCGAGTTTTTACCTCTTCTTCTTGAGAGGGAGTGGTTATCGTGTCTGTCCTGAAAGCCTGACTAATTTCTAGATCTATATCTTCACCGATCACAAATGCCATACTTCTATGGCTGTGGCAACATCAAAAACATGCAGACCATAGAGAGCGTGGAACTTATGGGGCAAATATGGGTGCTGCTGTAAATCTCAGAGTGATGCCTCAGGAATGGATCACCAGTAATCCCAATATCACACATATAACAATAAATAAATCTAGAGGCTTGTCTTCGAACATGTACATAATACCGTGACTTCAACCTTGTGGTTGCCTACCAACCCCTATAGTCAGCAAACCAAAAAATATGTCCCAAACAGATGGGGACCGAGAGAACAGCGGGGCTTATTGGAAAGGCAATAAAAAAGGATATGTATGTCAAAGAATTAATTTATTATGAGTACACAGTAGAAAAACATGTGGAAATATACAGCAGCTTTACCATAAAGTGGCCTTGCCCTAATAAAATATGATCAAAGTCTAGATTGATCAAAAAACAAAAAAACACAGACAAGGGGAACATGTAACAAGACATACAAGAAACGGCCGTCCGGACGTCAAAGCTTATTGATGTCTTTCCAATAAGCCCCGCTGTTCTCTCGGTCCCCATCTGTTTGGGACATATTTTTTGGTTTGCTGACTATAGGGGTTGGTAGGCAACCACAAGGTTGAAGTCACGGTATTATGTACATGTTCGAAGACAAGCCTCTAGATTTATTTATTGTTATATGTCCTTTTTAAATCATAATGATAACAGAAATCCCCCAAAATGCGCTGATGAAAAGTTTACATACCCTGGAATGTTTGGCCTTGGTACAGACACAGAAGGTAGCACACACAGGTTAAAAAGGCAATTGAAAGGTTAATTTCCCACATCTTTGGCTTTTTAAATTGCAATTAGTGTCTGTGTATAAATTTTCAATGAGTTTGTTAGCTTCCATATGGATGCACTGAGCAGGCTTGAATACTGGGTCATGGGGGAGCAGAAAAGAACTGTCATAAAAACCTGCATAACAAGGTATTGCAATTCCATCACACAGAGCAGGTAAATATAGACATGTTTGTTATTAAAAGAAATTTTAAAAAAATTAAAAAAAATAATTCCCCAAATGGCCCTGATGAAAAGTTTACATACCCAGAAAAGAACCGTCATAAAAACCTGCGTAACAAGGTATTGGAATGGTTCAGGACATAAAGAAAAACACACAGGTAACCTCGGGAGAAAGGCTGCTCTGAAAAAAGACGATGTGGTTGTTTTTGAGAAGCGCAATAAATACAACCATGCTTGAAAAAAAAAAATGATCTGCACGGACGAGTTGCCAGAAAGAAGTCTTTACTGCGCCAATACCACAAAAAAGCCCGGTTACAATAAGCCCGACAACACCTTGAAACAAAAAAAAACAACCACATCGACTTTTTCCAGAGCAGCCTGTATTTCTCCTCAGGTTACCTGTGGGTATTTCTTTATATTCTGGACCATTCCAATACCTTGTTATGCAGGTTTTTATGACAGTTCTTTTCTGGGTATGTAAACTTTTCATCAGGGCCATTTGGGGGATTATTTTTTTTTATTTTTTTAAATTTTTTCTTAATAACAAACATGTCTATATTTACCTGCTCTGTCTAATGGAATTGCACAGAGTGGCCCTAAACTTCCTCTTCTCGGGTCCACCGCCAGCACGCCTGGCCCTTTCTCTCTGTCCAGTGCCCCCCCCCCATGGAAAGCCGCTTCCCATGGGGGCACTCGTGCGTGCAAGCTCCTGAGTGCCTCTGCTGCGTCCATTTACAAAGACAATGGGACTCGGCTTCCTCATCCCTGGCTTTGATTGACAATGGCCAATACTCCCGGTGCCCCAGCAAAGCCAGCGAGACCCGTAAGTGAGGGGAGAGAAGAGCTGCAGACGTACATAGCGCTGGAACGAATGAGGGCTCAGGTAAGTAAAAGGGGGGGAAGGTGATGCCTAAAATTTTTTACCTTAATGCAAGGAAGAAAACATGTTTAGACTTTAGAACCAACTTTAAAAACAACCACACTATCTTTTTCCAGAGCATGGATGTTACATGGGGGGGTTTTCTTTGTATCCCAAACTGCCCCGGCACAGGAGATAAAAGCAGCATGGAATTTGTGTCCTGGGAGGTTGCTATAAATAGATTAGCAGACAGCTTGACTTGTCAGAGCACAGCTCTGCACATTCCTTCCTTCCTTTGCCAATGAGGAGAGGGGGTGTGTGCCTTTCCTCCAATCAGCTGTCTTGGCTGTATGCCCAGACTTCACACTCAGTTCTGAACAGGAAGAGAAAATCTAACACAATCTGAACGTTGTAATGAAAATATAAAGCTGAAGACAGCAGATATACATGTAAACTGATGTAGGGATATTTGTATCATCTGTGTATCATCTGACGCTGTTCACTTCACTGGGTATATGTAAGGGTTTACATTCATTTTAATGTTTTAGATATTTTTTTATATCCTTTTCCATCTTTATAAAGTTCTATTACCTTGTTATGCAGGTCTTTTGACAGTTCTTTTCTGCTCCCCGTGGCTCAGTATATAGCCTGCTTAGTGCATTCATGTGAGAGCTAACAAACTCATTGACAATTTATACACTAATTGCAATTTAAAAAGCCACAGATGTGGGAAACACAGGATCACTACCTTCCCTACTGAGAAACGGCGATCTGCCTTGTTTACATAGGCAGACCGCTGTTCTGCTTCTCCCGCAAAGTCCGCTGGACCCGCTGATTGGCTCCCGCTGTGTCCAATCTCAGCAGGAACAGGCCGTCAGCAGCTTGCATGCATGCCCCAGCTTGCATGCATGCCCCAGACCCGGAACTGCAGGTAGGTGATTCTGTGCAGATTCTGCCGCAGTAAATGTATGTGTGGGTGGTTGTGAACCGGTTAGGCTCGGTTCACCCTGGTGCAATGCGAGAACCCGTGCAAATCCAGGACGGGTTCTGGTATCGCACCTGACTCACAGGCAGTTCGCACTGCCATATGCGAACCACTGCGGGTGTCAATACAAAGTTAATGACACCCCCCAGATCGGTTCACATATCGCAGTGCGAACTGTCAGTTTGGACATGAATTGGATCGCATGGGTGTGAACACCCATGCGATCCGATTCTGGTGCGGAACAAAAAAAATGGGTCCTTTGATCCGAATGCGATGCGTATTCAGCCATACAATCTGTATGGCTGAATTTGCATCGCACAGACATTGCATGTGATTTGCACTGCAGTGCGGTGTGAATCACATGCGATCCCGCACAGCGCACCAGCATCCCTCCCAACTGTCCCTGATTTGGAGCAATGTCCCTCTGTCCCTCATTCCTCCTCATTTGTCCCTCATTTTGGTCTGATCTGTATAGATGTATATAAAATGCACTTTTTATCTTTCAAAAATTGTTCCCAGTGCTAAACCTTTCATCCAATGTCTAAATTGCTGCATTTGTAAATTTTAAAAGCCAATATAAATGAATAGTAGTGGAAAAAAAAAAGCACTTGTGGATTTAATTAATCTTTTTTTTTTGGTTAATTCTTCTTTAAGGGGGTGTGGCAAGGGGCGTGTCCTATGCCTACCTACATTCGCTAGTAGGTGTCCCTCATTGCTATCTCAAAATGTTGGGAGGTATGCGGACCAGTGTGAACCCTGCCTTAAAGGGGTTGTAAACTTTCGTGTTTTTTCACCCTAATGCATCCTATGCATTAAGGGGTAAAAAACACCTGACAGTGACCGGCCCCCCAGCCCCCCGTTTTACTTACCTGAACCCTGGAACTTAACTCGGCGGGGGATGCGTTGTCTCTCTGCCTGGGGTTTTCGGCTCTTGATTGGATAGATTGATAGCAGCGCAGCCATTGGCTCCCGCTGCTGTCAATCAAATCCAATGACACGGGAGCCGGCGGCTATGGACGCCGAATGCTGAACTCGGGACTGCGCTCGCAAGGTAACCCCCTCGGGAGAGCGCTTATCCTAGGGGGTTATCTGATGTGGGGAGGAGCCGAGAGAGCCGCCGGGGGACCCCAGAAGACGAGGTTTGGGCCCACTCTGTGCAAAATGAGCTGCACAGTGGAAGTAAGTGTGATATGTTTGTTATTTAAAAAAAAAAAAGTACAGTACGGAACTCAACTACTGAGAAAGAAAAGGTGTCTGTATTTGATCACTCCACTAGGTGGCACAATAAGCTAACCAAATGTGCCAAGGTTAGGAAGAAAAATAAATGAATACAAATGATACAGAGGAAACACAAATGAAACAAATAATTACCATTTAACGAAAAATGTGTTCTGTCCTTCGAGAGCTTCTGCCATGACACGTTTCTGTGTTTCCCATCACAATTGTCAGGATTCCACTGGAGAACATACCAGAGCAGTGAGTGCCCTCTGCTGGGTGGACTCTGCCACTGAACATGGATTGGCCAAGTTGTAGCAGTCAGATTGCCCGGTCGAGGTAAATCTAAAACAGTGGAATCAGTAACAGCATGTTAATAATAATAATAATTGTAATAAGGAAAATAATCATAACAACATCCATAAAGTATACAAATCAAGAAGAGAGCAGCAGCAAACCAAGAAATTCGTTGCAGTAAAAGCTTTAAAACAACACAACATTTAGAATTTCAGAATTTCCGAGTATCGGAATTTTCAAATTTTGGAAATTTGAAAATTCGAAAATTTCGGAAATTCGAAATTTCATAAATTTGAAAATTCAAACATTTGAAAATTTGAAAATCCCAAAATAAGAATGAAAATCTGAAATAACTAACTAATACTAAATATTAAATTATAGGTATTGGAATTTCCTTTCAAATTTGGCTGTTAGTGAACGTAACGAGTACGAATTTATCCGAAGTTACGAATTATCTGAAATAACGAATGCCGTGTCTAAACGAATGGAACGTAACGATCTAATAATAAATAATAATAAAAAGGTTTTATTATTATTAATGTTATATTATTAGATCGTTACGTTCCATTCATTTAGACACAGCATTCATTATTTCAGATAATTCGTAACTTCGGATAAATTCGTACTCGTTACGTTCACTAACAGCCAAATTTGAAAGAAAATTCTAATACCTATAATTTTATAGTTAGTTATTAGTTAGTTATTATTTAAGATTTCCGGGTTTTCAAACTTTCAGATTTTCACTCTTTTGAATTTTCAGATTTTCGTTCTTTTGAATTTTCAGATTTTCGTTCTTTTGAATTTTCAGATTTTCATTCTTTTGAATTTTCAGATTTTCAAATTTTGGCAATTTGAAATTTTGGCAATTTGAAATTTTGGCAATTCGAAATTTTGGAAATTAAAAAATTCTGAATTTTCGGAATTAATGAATTTGTCAAAATTCGTTAAAAAATTAATTCGGAACTAAACGAATTGCACATGTCTAAAAACGAATCCAGCGACCATATCAAAGACTAGTAATGTGCAATATATTACATTTTTGGTGTTGGGTTTAGATACAATCTAATATTCTTTAATAAATGATCAGCCTTCTTACCAGATTCTTCCTTGGTGTATACATTACTTCTGGGGGAGATCCCATAGCGATTGAAGGCAGAGACCAATAACATCTTGACCCCTTTTGGGACCAGTGTGACACACTCTACCTCCAACACCGAACAAGTCCTGAGAGTGGTTCTATTTTCTTTATCCAAATAAAATACTTTATATCCCAAGATTGTTCTTTGTGGAATTTCCTCAATATCTTTCTGTGATAGCATAGAATTAAATCAGTGACAACAGACAGCAATACGACCAATTCATTTACACAGCAATGGAAGAAAATATTTCTAAGGATGTAAGATCTGTACACAGGCCTTTCAGGCTATGGTAGTTTTTTGGGTTTTTTTTGGTTTTCTATTCCAAACATTATCTATAATCATTTCCATAGTTTTAAAAATGTTACAGCATCACACAAAGGCTTTGTCATCCACAGCAATATACGAATGGCAGTATGATATTGTGCACTAAAAATATAGAGTCCGAAAAGTATTTACAGCGCTTCACTTTTTCCACATTTTGTTATGTTACAGTCTAATTCCAAAATAGATTACATTTATTATTTTCCTCAAAATTCTACAAACAATTCCCGATAATGACAACATGAAAGAAGTTTGTTTGAAATCTTTGCAAATGTATTAAAAATAAAAAACGAAAAAAATCCCATGTGCACCTTTGGCACCGATTACATTGCATCAAGTCTTTTTGAGTATGAGGCTACAAGCTTGGCACACCTATTTTTGGGCAGTTTCTCCCATTTTTCTTTGCAGGACCTCTCAAGCTCCATCAGGTTGGATGTGGAGCGTCGGAGCACAGTCATCTTCAGATCTCTCCAGAGATGTTCAATCGGGTTCAAGTCTGGGCTCTGGCTGGGCCACTCAAGGACATTCAGAGTTGTCCCGTATCCACTCCTTTGTTATCTTGGCTGTGTGCTTAGGGTCATTGTCCTGTTTAAAGATGAACTTTCACCCCAGTCTGATGTCCAGAGCGCTCTGGAGCAGGTTTTCATCAAGGATGTCTCTGTACATTGCTGCATTCATCTTTCCCTCGATCCTGACTAGTCTCCCAGTTGCTGCCACTGAAAAATATCCCCACAGCTTGATGCCACCACCACCATGCTTCACTGTATTGATGGTATTGGCCAGGTGATGAGCGGTGCCTGGTTTCTTTTACAAAAGGTTTTAATAATAGTCATGACGCTTGCCATTCAGGCCAAAGAGTTCAATCTTTGTTTCATCAGACCAGAGAATTTTGTTTCTCATGGTCTGAGTGTCCTTCAGGTGCCTTTTTGGCAAACTCCAGGTGGGCTGTCATGTGCCTTTTACTAAGGAGTGGCTTCCATCTGGTCACTCTACCATACAGGCCTGATTGGTGGAGTGCTGCAGAGATGGTTGTTCTTCTGGAAGGTTCTCCTCTCTCCACAGAGAAACTCTGGAGCTCTGTCAGAGTGATCATCGGGTTCTTGGCCACCTCCCTGACTAAAGCCCTTCTCCCCCGATCGCTCAGTTTGGACAGGCGGCCCGCTCTAGGAAGAGTCCTGGTGGTTCCAAACTTCTTCCATTTCAGATGATGGAGGCCACTGTTGTCATTGGGACCTTCAATGCTGCAGACATTTTTCTGTACCCTTCCTCAGATCTGTGCCTCCATACAATCCTGTCTCGGAGGTCTACAGACAACTCCTTGGACATCATGGCTTGGTTTGTGCTCTGACAGGAACTGTTAACTGTGGGACCTTATATAGACAGGTGTGTGCCTTTCCAAATCATGTCCAATCAACTGAATTTACCACAGGTGGGCTCCAATCGAGATGTAGAAACATCTCAAGGATGATCAGTGGAAACAGGATGGACCTGAGCTCAGTTTTGAGTGTCATGGTAAAGGCTGTGAATACTTATGTATATGGGATTTTTTTGTTTTTAATTTTTTTTTTAAATTGCAAAGATTTCAAACAAACATATTTCACGTGGTCATTATGGGGTATTGTTTGCAGAATTTTTAGAAAAATAATGAATTTAATCCATTTTGGAATAAGGCTGTAACATACCAAAATGTGGAAAAAGTGAAGCGCTGTGAATACTTTCCCAGACGCACTGTGTAAATGAACAATAAAGCTGGCTATGCACTAGTAGATTTTTGAACAAATGTCCATACGAATATTCGTAGAAAATTCTTAGTACATTCGATGACTTGATGAATGTCGTTTGAAAGTTCTTCAAAATTGTGTTTGCTTTTAAAATTAGATTTTTGGAATGAACATAATTTCCTGAACAAAAACACATAGAATGGTAGAAATCTGTCCATTCCATCCTGTTCCATCCAATTTTCTTGTCACTACGGTTGTAAACAATCCTGATTTGACCTCACTAAGGCCTGGAAAAAAATCAAAGGATGCTCTTGCAATAAAAAATTACGGACAAAATGTTACTAGTGTATGGCCACATGATCTTCACCCTAGAAAGAAAAAAAATGAAAAAGGTCAGCAGCTACAAATACTGTAGCTGCTGACTTTTAAAGTGTTACTAATCCCCGGACTCTGCATTTTACTATATCTGGTTTCCCATATTACACAGAACATGAAAATGCAATTAATTTAGTAAATATAAACTGCTAAATAACTTTTCTCATCTGCAGTATATAGCAGTCTTGTGACTTCTATCAGTGTCTGGTTAAAGCTTGTAAGAGGCATTTTCATTCCCCTCTGACTGTCCTATGAGGCTGCAGGACCCCTGACCCTCTTTCTGGGCAGTGCTGATTGGCTCTGTGTTGATCACATGCATTCTCCCAAGAAAAAAGTATAACAAGCATGCTTCACTGCATACACAGACTGATTTTACTGTTGTGGGTTTAGTAACACTTTAATAAAAAGGACATTTACCTGTCCAGGGATCCAGCCTTGTCCTGACCCCAGGCAGCTCTTCATCGGTCTTCATTAAAACATGTTTACTGTGGGAAGTCGGCTGTGACTCCTTGCAGCTTCACAGCCAGCTTCCCACTGCACATGCACAAGCTGCACTCTGAAAGATCCAGCAACCTTCTGGGACCTGTGAAGTGTTTCAGAAGGTTGCGGGCAAAGAGAGGGGGGCTGAAGTGGGAGTGTTTTTCAAAACTAGGTACCCACCCCCAAAAAAGTTATAATGTGCCAAATATGGTTGAGGAGGGGGAGGAGAAAATAAAGTGAAACTTCCCCTTCCCCTTACAAATCTCTTCATGTAGACCAGTGGCGGCTGGTGTTTTTTTTGGGGGGGAGCGGCACCTCCCCCTAGCTCGCTGTCTGCCAATCAGTCCGGCACTTACCCCATCTAGGCGGCAGGCAGCGGCTCTTGTGACCTCTCTTCCATCACGGCGGTTTCCGCCATGCTTCTCCCTCCCCTCCTCCTAGGTGTCCAATAGGATCGCCTGTCCTTTCAGCCAATCCTCCTAGTACACATCTTCTCCCCCCCACTTCAAATCCCCACCTCCCAGCACAAATCCCCCCAATTCCTCCCTCCTAGCACAAATTTTCTTCCCCCCATCCCCTTTCCCAAAATAAATCTTCCAAAATCATCACCACACTTAGCCCCCTAATTTCCCCTCCTAGAGGAATACCCCATTGCTGCCTCCCAAATTTCCCCTTCCAATACAAATCCCCCCCATTCTCCTTGTGCCCCCCCCCCCCCCCCGTCCCACCCTGGTCTGAGGACATGCTTTAAAACAATAAAATTATATTTAAGTACAAGGCTGGTCCCTACCGTTATGAAGATAGTCACTTCCTGGGTCCCATTGGGATACTCTGTCCCAAGGATCCGCCACACGTTAGGAGTGCCTTCGGGAGCTGCACAGAAAAAAATGAAAATCAATCTCAAAGCAACTTTATACAGTATGATTAATGGCATAAATATATGCTTGATTGTATATAGACTGCTTGGAGGGTTAGCTTTACTTTTAGGATGTGTATAAAAACCTTGTTTCACAAATATACTGTAAAGGATGTGAATAAGGTGTTACCAGGTGAGGTATATAAAAATGTCAATTGAACATTGCATCAGAGGTTTGAAAGTTAAGAATCTTAAGACTTTTCCAGATATTTTGCTACTTCCTCTGCTACTTCCTCTTTTTCAGTCTGAAGCCAAACTGCACTGAGTTATCAATAGACTGTAGCTTCCTGTTGCTTCCTGCCTCTTCCAAGAAGTCGCACCAAGAGCAGACACAACGTCAACCTATAATAATAGCTTTGATTAATTAAGTTTATTGAAATTATTGCTAAGAGTCAGAGCGTGATCACTTCATCACATGCAATTGTCTTTAATTTGGCAAAGGCGTAGATATAATAATAATATCAGATTTTGTTCTAAATCCAAAACATTTTGGCGCCCCACGTTGGGCGCCAAAATGTTTTGGATTCAGAACAAAATCTGATATTATTATTATATCTATCCCTTTGCCAAATTAAACACACATGCATGTGATGAAGTTTTTCATTCTGACCTAAGAGTCAGAGCGTGATCACTTCATCACATGCATGTGTCTTTAATTTGGCAAAGGGGTAGATATAATAATAATAATATCAGATTTTGTTCTGAATACAAAACAATACACTATATAGCCAAACGTATATGGACACTCCTCGGATGATTACGTTTTAGTGTTTCCAGTGATGGGTACTGTTAAGGTTATAGCATATGTAGCACCCTCTAGTGTGCTAGAGTATGATGTACATAGTTGTTAGTGTTGGTAAATTTGGAAATTTGGCTTGGCTGGCAGCCAAGCTTGGGTTGAATCTGGGTCAGGGTTGAGTGACTCAGGGAGGCTGGATGACCCAGCAAGCAGCACCTCTGGTACATCCCCCTACTTGCTGTAACCTTGGAGAAGTTTCCAGAAGAATGGGTGGGAGGTTAAGAGGGACTGCTTGGAGGGGTGGCCAAGTGGGCTTGCAGGGGGCAGGCACCTCCTAAATACTCCTGAGTTATGCCAGCAGGGGCAGTCAGGTGGAAGATGGAGAAGGAGTGCTGCAGAGGCTGTTGGTGGCCCTTGAGGGTAACCCCCTAGTCTGGGGGGGTAACCTCAGGCCTGGGGCTTGAGTGCTGGAGTGATCCTCTACAACACATGGAGGAATCCTGTCCTGGATGCACAGGAGCAGGTGTGAGAACAGCGGGAGGGAGTCAGCACATCCAGGAATTTTCCAGGAGAAGTCATCCGGGTAGGCTGGTGAGTGTACAGTCTGGAAGGACTGTGGGAAGTAGCCAGGAGGGCTAGTGAGAGGCAGCTGCAGCCAGGCGGGCTGGCAGTGCCTTAACAGGTGGTGCTGGGATCAATAGCCACAGGGATGTGAAGCTGGACACTGAACTTTGCTATACAACCAAGGGGCCTAAGGTCCCTGCCTGTAAAGGGCTTTTGCTTCAAAATCTGACAGTTGCCTTTTTGTTGGATTAACTATCAGCGTCCCAGCTGAGTCCGAATGAAGTTCTGCAAGCAAGTGTGCTGGAGGCAGAGGAGTGTATATAGACTGTATATAGGAAAGTTGTCCCTGAGGAGTTCCAAGTCAATTGGGCATCCCATAATACCCCTACTCCCCATTCAGGTTTTATCCCCTCAATAAATACAAAAACAAAGTACTGGACTGTTTTCTGACTCTGTGGAAATTCGTTGTGCCTGGCTGTGTCAGGTGGGGGATGCCAGTTCACCAGCGGCTCTTATATGGGGTGCGCTACACAAATAAAATACTTTAGACAATTGTGTGCACTACTGAGACAAGGTCCTTTAGCACCCAAGGCAAAAGGGCAAAAATGCTCCCCCCTTTTTCCCCACCCCAATAAGCTGTGAAATTCTTTAACGGTATAGGTTACAGGTCCTGCCCTTTGCCTACTGAAGAGCTTTGATTGCCTACCCCTATCCTTGTGCTCTTCCAACCTTGTGGTAACAGTTCAGAAAAGATCTTTTTCTGTTCCGGCATGATTGCGTCCCATGTACAAAGTCAGCTCCATAAAGACATGTTTTGATGAGTTTGGTTGGGTGGAGGAACTCAAGTGTCCTGCACAGAGCCCCGACTTCAACCCTATTGACCACCGTTAGAGTGACTTAGAACACAGATTGTGAGTCAGGTTTTCTCATCCAACATCAGCACCTGACCTCACAAATGTTCTTTTGGCTCAGTGGCGTTGCTATGGGGGTGCGGGGGGTGCGGCCCGCACCGGGTGACACCCGCCAGAGGGGTGACACTGGGGCCTGGTGACACTTTAGCTTGCAGCGGAGCGGTGCGAGGAGGGCATTCAGCTGTGCAGGAGAGGCTCAGGCTGCCTATAACACTCCCCAGCACATTGTCACTACATAGAGTCCAAACCACCCTTGTACCACCCCAACCTGCCCTGTACCACCCCTAACCTGCCTTGTACCACCCCCAACCAGCCCTGTACCACCCCCAACCTGCCCTGTACCACCCCCAATCTGCCCTGTACCACCCCCAACCTGCCATGTACCACCCCCAACCTGCCCTGTACCACCCCAAACTGGCACTATGCCACTCTATAATACCCTAACCTGCCCTATACCACCCCAACCTGCCATTATACAACCCTAACCTGCCCTATACCATCCCAACCTGCCACTATACCACCCCAACCTACCCTAACCTGTCACCCTATACTATCATTTACAGGGGCCAGTTTGGGATGCGCCCGGTGACTGTACCCTGCCTGCACCGTGCTGGGCAGCATAGACAGGAGGGGGGTGACACCATGTTTTACTACACCAGGTGACACCAACCCTAGTGACGCCACTGTTTTGGCTGAATGGGCACAAATTCCCCCCAAATACATTCCGAAGTCTTGTGGAAAGCCTTCCCAGAAGTTTGGCAACTGGTACAGTCGCAAGGGCGGCAATTTCATATTAATGGCCATGGTTTAGGAATGGGATGTTAAACAAGCTCCTGTATGTATGGTGGTCAGGTGTCCTAATGATTTTGTTGGGCATATTAGTTTGCCAGTTATTGTCAATTGTCATTGATTGCATATTGATGCCACTACATCCTGTTGACACTGATACATCTAGGCTTCTCCAGTGACCTCTGGGTATGATAGGGTTAGGTCCAATAATGTTAAGCATACCTAGACATGCAACGTGTGATGAATATTTCCTTCACTGACCGTTTTAAGCAAATTTATAGGATTAATGTATATCTAAACCCTAAATGAATATATTGCAGCTTACCAGTGCTTACATGTGGTGGCTGCATTACAGTGGTAGTAAACTTCATTTTTTGACTTGTACCCACAGGAAAGCCTATAAGAAGGCTCACCTGTAGGTACGGTGAATATCTCCTAAACTTGCAGTGTTTAGGAGATAGTCACACTGCATTTAGCCAGTGCATGCGCTCTGAGGGTTCGCTATACCATGGTGGGCTTTCAGAGTCTGAGCTCTAAACGAGGGCTCCTGCGTGCATGTGCGGGAGTGATGTCACATTTCAGGTCACTTATGTAGCTGGAGGCCACGAACCTGGAAGGAAGGCTGATTGAAGCTGGAAGCCCTGACATCATGCCACTGGAGGGCTTCGTTTTAACGTAAGTCTTGCATAATGTGCTAGTATTCATACTAGCACATTATGCAGTTGTCTTACAAGGGAAAGTTTTATTTTTTAATTAAATTTTTTTTTTTTTGCAGGGGTTTACTACCACTTTAATTACCCTTTTTCAGGCTTTTGTCCTCTATTTTCATCTTATGATCCAGCTAGTAACCCACTTCCTTTGCTAGGGTGACAACTCACTCACTGCATTGTATCTATGTAGGAGCAGTGTTGTCACCCTAAGATTTGAACTGCAAAATCCTTCTCATTTCAGTTTCATAGGGAGCAGATGCTCTGCAGTTCACAGAAGATAGAAAGCTGATAACATTGTTTGAGCTATTAAATGAGTGCACAGCAAGTGCAAGGACACTGGAATTTTGGCAAGTATTTACTGTACCTGCAGGAAATGTACTTGCCTGAAAAAAGAAAACTAACGCAACCACCACCTCTAAAGCCAGCCATAGATGGAACGATCTTCTGTCCTGCAACCTGTGAAAATCGCTCGATTGTCCCATCAACACAGTCAGTGTTAATGGGGGAATCCCTCCCGTAGAGTTTTTGGGCTCCATTCACAGAATGAACTCACATGAGACGTTTAGGTGCCAGGTCACATTTTGCGGTATTTACCGAAAGAAAAATCTGAAAACGCTCGGTAAATACCACATGAAAAGGCGTTAAAATACATTCACAGAAGCAAATAACTAACTAAATGCATGCGGAAATTAAGCAGTGGTCCAGGCATGCGGTATTTGTGGAATGTGTACTGGTTGCTAAGGACGCGGGCGGCCGCCTGATTCTTAACAATGCCAATTTATTAATGTGAATAAATACGCCAGCTAGTGCCAGGGGTTAAATTACCGCATATTTTCAATACTAAAATACCACAAGACTTCATAAAATAACTCATGCGGTATTTTAGTAGTGCTTTTTTGTGAGTGCTCAAAAACTTTAAAAACGCTGAGCGGTATTTTTTTAAGGGGGAACATACTGCTTTGTGAATGGAGCCCATTGTGTTCTCCCGGCCGGGAAAACACACTGAAAACACACTGATTATTGCTAGCGGCTATAGCCCCTGGCAATAATCGCATGAAAAATCTGAAATGCTGGTTGTACCCAAGTCGATTGATCAACTAGGGTCAGCCTGTCCATACATGGTTCGAATTGCGGCCGGTCCCTGCTGAACCGGCCAAGATTCGAACCATCTGTGTCACTAAGGCCTAATTTTTTTTTTTTACATTAAAATAACAAACATGTCATACTTACCTGCTCTGTATAGTGGTTTTGCACAAAGCAGCCCAGATCCTCCTCTTCTCGGGTTCCTCGCCGGTGCTCCTGGCGCCTCCCTCCTGCCGGGGTCCCCACAGCAAGCAGCTTGCTCTGGGGGGCACCCAAGCAGGCGTGCTCCCAAGTCAAGGCTCTGTGTGTCCATTCGCACATGGAGCCACGCCTGAGCCCTGCCCCTCCATCTCCAGATTGGCTCACTGGTGCATCCCCTGATTGGCTGACTGGCTGTGATTGACTGCAGCGGAAGCCAATGGCTCCCACTGCTGCCAAAAGCCAATTAGGAGGGAGAGTCCCCCGGAGAGCGAAGGCTCTCCTGGACATTGCTGGATCAAGAGGGGGCTCAGGAAAGTATCAGGGGGGTCTGGGGGGGGACTGCTGTAAACAAAGTTTTTTTTACCTTCATAAATAGAATGAGAGTAAAAAAGCCTTGCGCCTTTACAACCACTTTAAGGACTAGTAGACTGCAATATATTACATTTGTGTCCTTTGGTTTAGATGCAATAAGAGGGGCACTCCATATGCCATGGTAAAGGAAGGAAAGGAGAAACACAACTACATACCTGATGGTGGAACCAGAAGGGGGGCACTCCAGTTACTCCAGTAACTATTTCCAATTTCCTCTCTGCATCGGACACGCAGGGAATCTGCAGTACGGATTTTATTGATTACAAAGCTCTTGTTTGTGCTGCCTGTTTGGCCAATCTGAAAAGAAAATCTCAATAAAATAAACCACAGAGTTTTACAAATGTGTAAAAACTTCAAAAAGACCCTTTCAAAAAGGGGCACATTGGAGTAAACGAATCAGGTCAGGTACTTGGGTAACCAGGTACGCTGTTGTACCCTGACCCAGGTGGCTGGACTGAGCTAGACTTTGCTGCGTTATTTCGATACGTGTTTTGGTCAATGACCCAAGCCACCGCTGTTCAGGCCCACTCGTGGAGCCACGGAGGTGAACCACCAAAATACTTGTCATTCTTCCTGCCACAACTAACAGTCAACAAACAAAAGGGGGGGCCTCCGACACTTCGGCCAAGGAGAATTCCAGAGAGAGCGAGAAGGGTGAGTGGGTTGCAGATCCACAGTTACTTTTACTGTTATTGCTTAATTGGGTCCAACACAGACAATGTACCTGGTCCTTTTCATCTCACTTCAAACCTGTGCACCTTTTTTTTTATCTAATTGTTGCACCTGTGCCTACCCTTCATCTAATTATTCAATTGTATCCAAAAGATCCAACTCCTGAGGTGCAGTACTGTAACCAGTCAAATCATAGGCATATCTCATCCCTGCTCGCCAACGTCTTCAAGGGCCCCAACCTAGCCGGCACAAGATTCACATTAGCCACTTGCCAACCAGCCGCCGTCATTATACGGCGGCAAGGTGGCGCGATCGCGCAAATCGTCGCAGCTGTACGTTGGCTCAGGAACTCGCTTTTGTGGGCGCACTCGCGCTCCCATTGGCCAGTGGGGGAGCCAATCAGCGGGTCCGGTGGACTAGATGTCCGCCACCCACACGCAATTGTTCTTGCAGTGACAGAATGGGGATATGCCGTGTAAACAAGGCAAATCTCCGTTCTGACAGGGGTGTCTATCTGCTAAGCAGGAAGAAGGATCTGTGTGTTTCCCCAGTCACACAGTCCCCCCATACAGTTAGTAAACACAAACAGGGAACACATTTAACCCCTTGATTTCCCCTGATGTCAACCCCTTCCCCGCCAGTGTCATTACAGTAGTACAACAGTGCATATTTTTAGCACTGATTACTGTAATGTCACTGGTTTTCAAAAAATGTCAGTTAGGTGTCCGATCTGTCCGCAGCAATGTCACAGTCCCGCTAAAAATCACTGATCGCCGCCATTACTAGTAAAAAAAAAATAAAATCAATAAAATTGCCATAAATCTATCCCCCATTTTGTAGACGTGATAACTTTTGAGCAAACCAATCAATATACGCTTATTGCAATTTTTTTTAACCAAAAATATGTAGCAGAGTACATATCGGCCTGATGAATCTGATTTTTTTTTTGGAAATGTTTTATAGCTGAAAGTAAAAAATGTTGTTTTTTTTTTCAAAATTGACGCTCTTTTTTTGTTTATAGCGCAAAAAATAAAAAACTGCAGAGGTGATCAAATGCCACCAAAAGAAAGTTCTATTTGTCCGGGGAAAAAAAAGAACATGAATTTTGTATAGGTACAGCGTCACACGACCGCGCAATTGTCAGTTAAAGCGACGTAGTGCCGTATCGCGAAAAATGGCCTGGTCAGGAAGTGGGTAAATCCTTCCGGGGCTGAAGTGGTTAAGGACTATAGTCAGATAACTTCATCCTAAGGGCAGATTTGCATTTCACTTTAAATTCATACTCTCAGGCCTAAAACTAGTCTCTTATCTGGAGAGCTCTCAAGTGACATAGGCTGATCCCTGTTATGTATCTGGTCACTTGCAGCAATTCATCCCATGAGGAGAGCTAACTGGGTCATGGTATATGCGGGGTTCTAAAATCATTGCAAGGAACTTTGTTAAGCTGCTTGTGTCCTCACTATTAAGTTTCATGCTGGTTGATTCTAACTTGCCAATACACTCTGTTATTCTTTCATAGAGTCCTAAGTTTAATTCTTGTAAACTCATTAAAGTGTACAGAAACATATACCAAAGGTGTCAGTGAGGTTGAGGACTCATACAGGGCTGGACAGGAGCATAGGACCCAACCCAGATAGCAAGGATAACTTGCCACAAATTTGTGGCAGTGTTGAATTGTAAGTCTTGTTAAAGCGGAGTTCCGGACAAAATATGACTTTTAAGATAAAAAAAAAAACTCCTAAAATACACATGCATTGTGCAATGTAACAAAGGTATACTGTAAACTATGCCCAGTTTTCTATTTGTGCAATATTGTTTTCTTACCCCATGAAGTTCCTGCACAGCCATCTCTAGTGTGGGCATCTGAAGCCACAGTGTCCTTCCTGGATTCTGTGCATGCTGGCTACCCAGCATGCACCTGTCGATCTCGCGCCTGTGCAGTGCAATCTTGGTCAGCTTGCCATGCCAAGCTGACCAAAATTTTCCATAGACGCCAATGTTTAATGTTACGGCAGCAGTGCCGTGCCAAGCTCACCAAGGTTTTCAATAGAAGCCAATGTTAAATGTTACTGGAGCAGTGCCATGCCAAGCTGCCCAAGAATTTCCATAGACGCCAATGTTAAATGTTACGGGAGCAGTGCCATGCCAAGCTGACCAAGATCTCCCAGGAGCCAATGCAAAACCGGAAATGAAGTCCGTGGCCGCTAATAGAGGAAGTGAATTAGATATAGGCTTAAATCAGGTAAGTAAACAGAAAAAAAATAAATACATTTCCAATGCATTTTAAGGATGCACATCAGTGCTGCATGGTGAGGAGTGAAAAATGTGGGTGGAACTCGGCTTTAACTTGCTGCACATTTTGACTGGCTAGTTGTACACTTGCAGAGCACTTGAAACACAAATTCTAGTTGACACTTTTCCAATTTGAAGCAAATTTGCATGGCAAGTCTTTAGCAAGAGCAAAGTTGCAGTGGTGAGTCTACAGCAAAAGCTCTGCAAGTCTACAGCAAGAAAATCCAGGCACAGTGACCCCTTGTGGTGGGAGGACTATTTTACAACATAACTGAACCAGAACTCGCAGAATGTTTGCAAAGAAAGTTGATCTGAAGTCATGCAATGCGGACTTGCTGCAATTGTGCAACAAACTTGTGAAGCCTGGCAAGTGTAGCAATCGCTTAGCAAGTCATTTTCAAACTTGCAGCTCAATTGCTTGCTATCTGGGAAAATAACCAGCGACTCCTGCGGGGGGGGGGGGGGGTAGCACTACATATAGAAGAGCGATAAAAGAAAACTGATTTCCAGGTAAATACTAGAAAAATTGTACTTACTGAACATACATTATCTTTTCACACTAAGTGCTTTGATCCTCCTGCCAATAAACACATGAAGATGTGGTGGTAGAAGGTGTTCCGCAGGAAGAACACAAGCTCTATCATCTCTGCAGGGATTTGTTTTTGCAAACATTTTCTCATACAGAGATGGTGCAGAAGGTGAGGACTGGTTATGTTAGAAACATCTGGGAAGAGCTGAAACTGATATCCTGTTGGGAGTGGTCTGTGGTCTACCATAACGGCATTTAAGGGGCACAGGGGACTTTTCTAGGAAAAGATTGTTTCTTTAAAAATAAAAAAAAGCTCTTCGTGGCCCATAAATGACACTGGTTCATTATTTTCTATGGAGCATAAACCACATATAACAAAGTATCAGTAGTCAGTGTACTCCTCGAGTATAAATAGCTCAATCCATATAGTCCAGCCTTTCTCAACCAGGGTTCCATGGGTTCTTTCAGAGGTCACCATGCATTTTTTTGGCTGTGGCTGATTGACCTTCAGATTGATGGTGTCTGCTTCCAACAGCCCGAGTCAGCTGACTGAGTAACATTCTAATAACCAATGTAACCAACTGACTAACCTTTGCAGGTGTTTCCTAAAACCTAAAAATTATTTCAAGGGTTCCTCTGGGTTAAAAGGTTGGGAAAGGCCGCTATAGCATATCTCTAGTATTTTGAGATGGGAATGAGGGACCCCTACTAGAAAACGTATGTAGGCATAGGACACGCCCCCTGCCACACCCCCTTAAAGTGTTTGTAAACCCGTTACAACCACTTTTACCTACAGGTAAGCCTAGATTAAGGCTTACCTGTAGGTGCTCGAAATATCTCCCAAACCGTTTACAAAAAAGGCGATCGTCGATGTCTACGGCACATGCTCCGTAGACAACTGCGCAGGCGCACTTTAGACTCCTTTAGAAACGTGGAGCGTGCCATTTCTAAAGGAGATCGTGCCGTGACTGGTGGCTCCCGCGCGCACGCGCGGGAATGATATCATCGCGGCTCCGGCCAATCACAGTGCCGGAGCCGCGGTACTTGGATAGAAGATGGACGCTTCGTGGAAGAGGGGACAGCGGTGACATCAGATGCTCCAGTTTTAGGTAAGTGACACATAATGGGCTACTATGCAATGCATACCCTGTTTCCCCGAAAATAAGACCTAGTGTGATTGTCGGTGGTGGCTGCAATATAAGCCCTACCCCCCAAATAAGCCCTAGTTAAAGTCCTTGTAGGTCTTATTTTCAGGGTAGGGCTTATTTTTGGGAAAACAGGGTAGGGCTTATTTGGGGGGTAGGGCTTATATTGCAGCCATCACAGACAATCACGCTAGGTCTTATTTTTGGGGAAACAGGGTATGCGATGCACAGTAGCCCATTATGCTTTACCTTTGCAGGGAGTCAAAGAGGAAGTAAAACCCATCAGGTTAATTAAATCCACAAGGGCTTTTTTTTACCACTTGCCTTTATATTGGCTTTTAAAATTTACAAATGCAGCAATTTAGAATTTGGGTGAAAGGTTTAGCACTGGGAAACACTTTTTGAAAGATAAATAGTGTATTTTATATACAACTTTATAGATCACACCAAAATGAGGGACAAATGAGGAGGAAAGAGGGACAGAGGGACATTGCTCCAAATCAGGGACAGTCCCTCGAAATCCAGGACAGTTGGGAGCTATAATATAGTCCAATAGTAGGAGAGATAAAACATTAAATAGTTCTACTTCCACATAATTGTAATAAAAAAAATCAGATGCATCCCGATTAGTGCTTTGGACCTGCATGGATGTCATCTTGTACACTCCGGGACGCACTTGGACATCTATGCAGGTCGGCCATCTGTCATTGATCTGGACAGGCTGCCTAGACCGAACACCTGTGCATCAAGTGCAGTTGAAGACGGACGATCCCCCAGGTGTAAGGATTGGTACATGGTAGGTAAAAGAGGCCTTGTTGTTTTTATACCCGATTATTAGCATTATTATCAGCCGACCCACTCAATCCTTGTGAAGCTTCCCCTGGTTCCCCACAATGCAAAATCTATACCCGAGTGGTCCGTTTTCTGGTCCAAGCAGTGTCAATAGGTAAGAACAAACTGAGTTTTTATTTCTCCAAAATAAAAGGTGAAATGCATTAAAGGGAAAGGCAAAAATAGGCACCCCCCCTAGGAGCACACCTAACCCTTTGATCGCCCCTAATGTTAACCCCGTCCCTGCCAGTGTCGTTAGTACAGTGAAAGTGCATTTTTTTTAGCACTGATCGCTGTATTGGTGTCACTGGTCCCCAAAAAGTGTCACTTAGCATCCGATTTGTCCGCCGCAATGTGGCAGTCCCGCTAAAAATCGCTGATCGCTGCCATTACTAGTAAAAATAAAAATGCCATAAAAATATTTCATAGTTTGTAGACACGTAAAAATATGTAGCAGAATACATATTGGCCTAAATTGATGAAGAAATTTGATTTTTTAAATTTTTTTGTTGGGTTTGTTTTATAGCAGAAAGTAAAAAAATTGTCGTGGTTTTTTTTTGCTTATAGTGCAAAAAAATTTTTTTTTTTTTTTTTATTGGCTATATTTTAAAGCAGAAAGTAAAAAATATTGTCAGTCATTCTTTGTTTATAGTGCAAAAAATAAAAACCCACAGATGTGATCAAATACACACCAAAAGAAAGCTCTATTTGTGCGGAAAAAGGACCTAAATGTTATTTGGGTACAGCATTGCACAACCGCGCAATTGTCACTTAAAGCCACGCAGTGCTGTATCGCAAAAAAAATGGCCTGGTCATGAAGTGGGTGAAACCTTCTGGGGCTGAAGTGGTTAAGGAGTTTTTAAGGGTTCAATGGCAAAAAAAAAGGAATTTTTAGTAAATTAACAATTTTTATGTAAATTTCACCTGAGCAGCTCAGCGAGTCACCGCCAGCTGCTGTAGGCCTCAATCTGAAAGAACAGAGCGATCGTATCTGCTGAATTCCAAAAGTACTCAGAGTCCTGCCCTTCTTTTCCACACAGCTTCCAAAGCCCTGATAAAGGGAGGACTCTTCCTACCCCTGAAATGCGTTGGCAATTCTCTCTTGCCTTATTTCAGTCATAAATTAAGAAACCTTCTTGGGCTCTATGACCATTGGGGTGGCGCTATGGTATTTCTTACTTTATCTAAAATAAAAATCTGATAGGATTATAGCCATTTCTTACCTTACTAAAAAAAACTACATTTTTAATGTCGGAAAATGCATGTAAATTTAGATCTAAGAGGCAAAAAATGTCCACCATCATTGGTGTCAGTGGGAGGAATAGTGCCCCATCATTGGTGTCAGTGGGAGGAATAGTGCCCCATCATTGGTGTCAGTGGGAGGAATAGTGCCCCATCATTGGTGTCAGTGGGAGAAATAGTGCCTCATCATTGGTGTCAGTGGGAGGAATAGTGCCCATCATTGGTGTCAGTGGGAGAAATAGGGCTTCATCATTGGTGTCAGTGGGAGGAATAGTGCCCCATCATTGGTGTCAGTGGGAGGAATAGTGCCCCATCACTGGTGTCAGTGGGAGAAATAGGGCTTCATCATTCGTGTCAGTGGGAGGAATAGTGCCTCATCATTGGTGTCAGTGGGAGGAATAGTGCCCCATCATTGGTGTCAGTGGGAGGAATAGTGCCCAATCATTGGTGTCAGTGGGAAGAATAGTGCCTTATCATTGGTGTCAGTGGAAGGAATAGTGCCCAATCATTGGTGTCAGTGGGAGGAATAGTGCCTCATTATTGATGTCAGTGGGAGGAATAGTGCCCCATCATTGGTGTCAGTGGGAAGAATAGTGCCCCATCATTGGTGTCAGTGGGAAGAATAGTGCCCCATCACTTTGCTCTAAAGGAGCGTAAGCAGAATCTGCTTACCTTCCCCTTTTCTCCTCATTGTTCCAATCCACAACCAATTGCAGAGCAGATTGAAACCCAAAGTGTATGTTCAGCCAAAAAAGTTTTTCATAGCTTTGGATAGAGTAGTGAAGGTCAAAACCCTTGTCAGGTTTTTACTGCTATCCGGGCCGCCATTCCAGAGACCTGTACTCACTATGCCCGCAGGCTGAAAGAAATAAACCTAATGCCGCGTACACACGGTCGGACTTTCCGGCATACTTGGTCCGGCGGACCAGAGTGTGCCGGACAATCTGCCCGTGTGTAGGCGCCGGCGGAGTTTTCCGGACTTTTTCCCAAAAGCCCGCCAGACCTAGATTTGAAACATGTTTTAAATCTTTCCGTCGGACTCAGTTTCGGGCGGAAAGTCCGCTCGTCTGTGTGCTAGTCCGACGGAAAGCCTGCTCGTGTGTATGCTGGTCCAACGGACCAGATACGACGCGAGGGCAGGGTATTGCATTTTGCGCTCGCTGCAATAGGAAAAACAAATTTTCCTATTGCGGCGAGCGCGGGGCATACCAGGCACTTAGGTCTGATATGGATTATAAAGGGGAACCCCCCTACGCAGAAAAAACGGCGTGGGGTCCCCCCTACAATCCACACCAGACCCCGATCCGAGCACGCAGCCTGGCCGGTCAGGAAAGGGGGTGGGGACGAGCGAGCGCCCCCCCCCTCCTGAACCGTACCAGGCCGCATGCCCTCAACATGGGGGGTGGGTGCTTTGGGGGAGGGGGGCGCCCTGCGGGCCCCCCCACCCCAAAGCACCTTGTCCCCATGTTGATGAGGACAAGGGCCTCTTCCTGACAACTCTGGCCGTTGGTTGTCGGGGTCTGCGGGCGGGGGGGTTTATCGGAATCCGGGAGCCCCCTATAATAAGAGGGCCCCCAGATCCCGGCTCCCCACCCTATGTGAATGAGTATGGGGTACATGGTACCCCTACCCATTCACCTAGGGAAAAAGTGTAAATAATAAAACGCTACACAGGTTTTTAAAATATTTTATTAAACAGCTCCGGGGGGGGGGGATCTTCCTCCGACTTCGGGGGTCTTCTTCCGGTCACTGGGTGATGTTGACCATGCCCCCTAAAACGTCACAGTCCTAGCATGCCCAGGGACTGTGACATCATAAGGGGGCGGGGTCCCCGCCTATATAAGTCACAACGCAGCCCTCAGAGAGCAGTCCAGCCGGAGAGAGCGTCGTGTCAACATCTGCAGAAGAGAAGACAAGAAGCCCAGAAGTCCGGACCTCTGCTGGCAAGAGAGCTACCTGAAGACAGCGGTGAAGCTGGCTGAAGAACTGGAACACCGGGAGAAGAGAGCGGAGAATTTTCCTATTGCGGCGAGCGCGGGGCATACCAGGCACTTAGGTCTGATATGGATTATAAAGGGGAACCCCCCTACGCAGAAAAAACGGCGTGGGGTCCCCCCTACAATCCACACCAGACCCCGATCCGAGCACGCAGCCTGGCCGGTCAGAAAAGGGGGTGGGGACGAGCGAGCGCCCCCCCCCCCCTCCTGAACCGTACCAGGCCGCATGCCCTCAACATGGGGGGTGGGTGCTTTGGGGGAGGGGGGCGCCCTGCGGGCCCCCCCACCCCAAAGCACCTTGTCCCCATGTTGATGAGGACAAGGGCCTCTTCCTGACAACTCTGGCCGTTGGTTGTCGGGGTCTGCGGGCGGGGGGCTTATCGGAATCCGGGAGCCCCCTATAATAAGAGGGCCCCCAGATCCCGGCTCCCCACCCTATGTGAATGAGTATGGGGTACATGGTACCCCTACCCATTCACCTAGGGAAAAAGTGTAAATAATAAAACGCTACACAGGTTTTTAAAATATTTTATTAAACAGCTCCGGGGGGGGGATCTTCCTCCGACTTCGGGGGTCTTCTTCCGGTCACTGGGTGATGTTGACCATGCCCCCTAAAACGTCACAGTCCTAGCATGCCCAGGGACTGTGACATCATAAGGGGGCGGGGTCCCCGCCTATATAAGTCACAACGCAGCCCTCAGAGAGCAGTCCAGCCGGAGAGAGCGTCGTGTCAACATCTGCAGAAGAGAAGACAAGAAGCCCAGAAGTCCGGACCTCTGCTGGCAAGAGAGCTACCTGAAGACAGCGGTGAAGCTGGCTGAAGAACTGGAACACCGGGAGAAGAGAGCGGAGAAGAACCAACCGGACGCCGGGAGAAGATGAACCGGAGGGACCCCCGAAGCCGGAAGAAGACCCCCGAAGTCGGAGGAAGATCCCCCCCCCCGGACCTGTTTAATAAAATATTTTAAAAACCTGTGTAGTGTTTTATTATTTACACTTTTTCCCTTTTTTCACATAGGGTGGGGGGCCGGGATCTGGGGGCCCTCTTATTATAGGGGGCTCCCGGATTCCGATAAGCCCACAGACCCCGACAACCAATGGCCAGGGTTGTCGGGAAGAGGCCCTTGTCCTCATCAACATGGGGACAAGGTGCTTTGGGGTGGGGGGGCCGCAGGGCGCCCCCTCCCCCAAAGCACCCACCCCCCATGTTGAGGGCATGCGGCCTGGTACGGTTCAGGAGGGGGGGGCGCTCGCTCGTCCCCACCCCCTTTCCTGACCGGCCAGGCTGCGTGCTCGGATCGGGGTCTGGTATGGATTTTAGGGGGGACCCCACGCTGTTTTTTCGGCGTAGGGGGGTTCCCCTTTATAGTCCATACGAGACCTAAGGGCCTGGTATGACCCGCGACGGGGCTCGCAAGGTGTTAATCTCGCCGATAAAAGCGGCAAGATTGACATCCTTTTCTAGTCCCGTCGCACCTGAGTCACGTTCAAAATGAACGGACTTGTCCGTGTGTGGGCAAGTCCGTTCATTCTGAAAGTCCGCCGTAATTCTGCCGAAAGTCCATCGGAAAAACGGGCGGACTTAGCCCGCCGCAAAGTCCGGTCGTGTGTGGGCAAGTCTGTCCGTTTTAAAGTCCGGCGCACCTGGCGGACAAAGTCCGTCAGAAAGTGTGCCGGACCAAGTAGGACAGAAAGTCCTGGTATGACCCGCGACGGGGCTCGCAAGGTGTTAATCTCGCCAATAAAAGCGGCAAGATTGACATCCTTTTCTAGTCCCGTCGCACCTGAGTCACGTTCAAAATGAACGGACTTGTCCGTGTGTGGGCAAGTCCGTTCATTCTGAAAGTCCGCCGTAATTCTGGCGAAAGTCCATCGGAAAAACGGGCGGACTTAGCCCGCCGCAAAGTCCGGTCGTGTGTGGGCAAGTCTGTCCGTTTTAAAGTCCGGCGCACCTGGCGGACAAAGTCCGTCAGAAAGTGTGCCGGACCAAGTAGGACAGAAAGTCCGACCGTGTGTACGCGGCATAAGAGTGTATGGTCAACTTTAGCTAGGGGGCCCAAATTTCGAAATGGGGCCCTATGACTTGCAGTTACGCCCCTAACCAAATAGGAGTAATTGGGTCATCTAGGTTTACAAAAAATGCAGTAAATACAGAGACTGCTTGTGTATGAACATAACCTACGTACCGTCTTCCATGATGGGTCTGTTGGAGTTTTATAATGAACTTCACAGAAGCTCAGTCTCTCCGATGTCTGGTTTCTCCATCTAATAGAAATGTTGAAGGCTGATTTCAGAAGCCGAATCTCACTGATTATAGGTGTGATGGGAACCACTGTGAAATATTAAAGTTGCCATATGTATTAAAAAGAATAGACGGCACAACTCCAACCGAACTGGTAAAATCTGATAAAATATATAACTGTAAGTTGCTCTGCCAAAATATTGTTACATTATCCACAACAGAACCATACGTAACTTTTTTAAGTGCCTTATTATCCTGAATCCACTCCCAGCATTTAGCCTGGACCATAGATAACTTAACATCCTACTGGTGCTGTACCCCGTACCATAACATGTTTAATCATTCCGGGCCCCATGCTGAAGAATACAGCCTATCCATTCACTAGACACCGGTGACATCACTGAGAATGCAGCCTATCCATTCACTAGACACCGGTGACATCACTGAGAATGCAGCCTATCCATTCACTAGACACCGGTGACATTACTGAGAATGCAGCCTGTCCATTCACTAGACACCAGTAACATCACTGAGAATGCAGCCTATCCATTCACTAGACACCGGTGACATTACTGAGAATGCAGCCTGTCCATTCACTAGACACCAGTAACATCACTGAGAATGCAGCCTATCCATTCACTAGAGACCGGTGACATCACTGAGAATGCAGCCTATCCATTCACTAGACACCGGTGACATCACTGAGAATGCAGCCTATCCATTCACTAGACACCGGTGACATTACTGAGAATGCAGCCTGTCCATTCACTAGACACCAGTAACATCACTGAGAATGCAGCCTATCCATTCACTAGACACCGGTGACATTACTGAGAATGCAGCCTGTCCATTCACTAGACACCAGTAACATCACTGAGAATGCAGCCTATCCATTCACTAGAGACCGGTGACATCACTGAGAATGCAGCCTATCCATTCACTAGACACCGGTGACATCACTGAGAATGCAGCCTATCCATTCACTAGACACCGGTGACATTACTGAGAATGCAGCCTGTCCATTCACTAGACACCAGTAACATCACTGAGAATGCAGCCTATCCATTCACTAGACACCGGTGACATTACTGAGAATGCAGCCTGTCCATTCACTAGACACCAGTAACATCACTGAGAATGCAGCCTATCCATTCACTAGAGACCGGTGACATCACTGAGAATGCAGCCTATCCATTCGCTAGAGACCAGTGACATCACTGAGAATGCAGCCTATCCATTCACTAGAGACCGGTGACATCACTGAGAATGCAGCCTATCCATTCGCTAGAGACCAGTGACATCACTGAGAATGCAGCCTATCCATTCACTAGAGACCGTTGACATCACTGAGAATGCAGCCTATCCATTCGCTAGAGACCAGTGACATCACTGAGAATGCAGCCTATCCATTCACTAAAGACCGGTGATATCACTTTTCCCCTGGTGACCAGTAGTTGATGCTCCTACTGCATGATCTCCCTTGCAAGTGACTGTAGTATAGTAGAGTATGCTGGGAGGTACTACAGCCGGATAGGTGTTTCAGCTTAATATTGCAACAATAAATGGAGACCATAGAGGGTGTAGCCTACCAGGCACCCTCTCCTGCCCATGACTGCACTGAACCCTGGGCACCTGAGATATGGTACCACTTGTAAACGCAGAAGCTGGACTTCAGTGTTACCAAGTGATAGCAGGGAGCAGAAGACCTGATCCAGAGGTGGTGGAACTGAGTTCCCCCTAGTTCCTGCTGAAAAAAAAGCCCTGATCCTTTGTCTTTATTGCACTTTAGAGGATAATTCCTCAGGCACTAGGTTATAGCGCGAAATCACCCTTTTTCTCTTTAACCTCCCTGGCGGTATTCCCGAGTCTGGCTCGGGGTGGATTTTTCATACCAAAAGCGGTATCCCCGAGCCAGACTCGGGCTTGCATCGCATGATCCAGGAAGAGTTTACTTACCTTGTCCCCTGGATCCTGCAATGTCTCTCCGCTGTGATCGGCGAGCCGCTGTGTCTCGCTCGATTCACAGTGCCGAGCTCCGTTCTCTGCGAGCGTTGCGATGCACGGGGACGGAGTTCGGCGGTAAATTCAAAAGTGAAACACACAGTACAGATACAGTATACTGTAATCTTACAGATTACAGTACTGTATCAAATAATGACACATCCCCTTTGTCCCTAGTGGTCTGCCCAGTGTCCTGCATGCAGTTTTATATATATAAAACTGTTCTTTCTGCCAGGAAACTGGAGATTGTCCATAGCAACCAAAACTGTCTCTTTACATCAAAAGTGGTTTTAGACCAGCTAGAAAAAAGCGATAATAAATTATAATCACTCGCAGAATTGATCGATAGTGATTTGTGAGGAGATCCGTCATCAAACACTAAAAGTAACAAAAGCTACAATTCTGCAACTGAGCAAATTTCAGTGTTTTTGATTTGATTACATTATTATATAATTTTTATTATTATTATATTATTATTTGTTATAATTATTTATAGTTATTTATTATATTATAATTTTTTATTTCGTTTTTCAAACTTTATCATACCCGGGATGTCTACTAGACTCTTGTTTGGACAGATTTAAGTGAACTATTCCTAAGAATTACAGGCCTACAATATAAAACGCCAAATTTCTGTGCAAAATAATGGTACCGCTTTCAGCACCTAAAATCTGAAATAATCATACCGCCAGGGAGGTTAAGAATGCAGCCTATCCAATAACTACAAATCAGTGACATCACTGGGAATGCAGCCTATCCATTCATTAGATACTGGTGACATCGCTAAGAAGTCAACCTATCCACTTACTACAGACTAGTGACATCATTGAGAAGGCAGCTTATGCAATTGGTAGTGACCAGTGGCCAATAACAAGTAACACTGAATATATAACCGAGGACTACAATATATATCCCCCCACAGGAGTGTGTTGGTGATGGGAAGGGGCAGCCACAGCCGATGTCTGGCTGATGTGCCTAGCATTGCCACTGGTAATAGGGGCAACAGACTGTAAGCTCCTCTGCACAGGGGCAGATATGACCAATTATATATAAACTGTAAAGCATTTGCAGAACATGCCTCTCCTATGAAAATTCTTGAAACAAACTATCATCTGTATTAATCTATATGAGAAAAATACATGTAGAAAGTATGAAATTCATATAGTTCCTACCTATATCTGGCAAGCGGACCAGCACCATATCTGATACAGAGTAATTCAGCTCGTTCCTTGCCGTAATCTGAATACCAAACACTTCATCCCGTGTTCGGTTCACTGTGATCCGTACAGAGCCATCTTTCTTATTCTCCACATATGACTCTTTAGTCTGTAAACTAAATCATAACACTGGTTAGCTTTCTTATGACTGAAGACAACCTAAAATGTGAACTGTCTGTGATGCCCACACCTACTAAAACTTGCAGTCACTGAGCCCGCATTCACTATATCTGGTCTCCCACAGTACACAGAACATGGACATGCAATTATTTTAGTAAATATAAACTGCTAGATACCATTTCTCATCAGCAGTATTACAGCAGTCTTGTGACTTCTATCAGTGTCTGGTTAAAGCTTGTAGAAGGATTTTTCATTGTCCTCTGACTGTCCTATGAGGCTGCAGGACCCCTGGCCCTCTGTCTGGACAGTGCTGATTGGCCCTGTGCTGATCACATGCACCCCCCCCCCCCCCCCAAAAAAAAAAAACACACTCTTTAGCAATAAACCTCTACCTGGTCCAGAGTGGCCCCCTCTTTGGCCGATCTCTCCCGTGGCGTCGGTTCTTCTACCCCCCATGCACGTGCCATGTCCTCCTCCTCCGTGTAAGTGCCCAAGTCCAGCCCCGGCGCTGTCCCGAAAACATACACAGGCTGGTAAATTTTTAACAAGCAGCCTGCCGGCCCCGACCTCCATCACCACCAGCGGCTGCTTGACAGCCTACAAAACGTTTGCACCCGAAACTATCTTTTCCATGCGGAGTGAACTGAGGAGCCTGCTCAGCTACTGGCGCCTGCCTGCCATTGGCTGAGCCAGGGAGGGGATGAAGGGCATGCACAGCCTGAGGGAAGCGGTGTGACCTTTGTATGGGGCATCAGAGAACGGCCCGGGGGGAAAACGACACCCTGCCCCCCTGGTAGGGTGACCACATTTCCAAACTGCCATTCAGGGACAATTTTGGGGGGGGTGTAGTCTAAGGGTTGAAGGGGAATTCAGCGGTGGGGGTGATTTGTCGGGTGAATGGCTGGTGTTAGCACTGAAATCATCTCAACACCATGCTCAATATGGTGTCAGGATGATCAAATCACATTATTTCTATTACTACCTTGTAATATATAATGAAATAGTTCAACTCCCCATAATGCAGAATCAGTGGGAACCCTGAGCTTGTCACTTGCCACCATCGCAGCATGTCACTTGCCACAAACGCCTGCCACCAGATGCAGCGTGTCACTTGCCACCATCGCCTGCCACCAGATGCAGCCTGTCACTTGCCACCATCGCCTGCCACCAAATGCAGCTTGTCACCAGAAGCAGTGTGTCACCACCGCCTGCAACCAGATGCAGGATGTCATTTGCCACCACTGCCTTCCACCAGATGCAGTGTGTCACTTGCCACCATTGCCTGCAGCCAGATGCAGGATGTCATTTGCCACTGTTTCCTGTCACCAGATGCAGCGTGTCATTTGCCACCAGATGCAGCGTGCCACCATAGCCATTTGCCACCGTCGCCTGCCCCCAGATGCAGTCTGTCACTTGCCACTGTCACCTGCCACCAGATGCAGTGTATCACTTGTTACCGTTACCGTTGCCTGCCACCAGATGCAGAATGTCACTTGTTACCACTGCCTGCCACCAGATGCAGTGTGTCACTTGCCACCGTCACCTGCCACCAGATGCAGCATGTCAATTGCCACTGTTGCCTACCACCAGATGTGTGTCACTTGCCACTGTCAACCTGCCACCAGATGCGTGTCACTTGGCACCATCACCTGCCACCCAGATGCAGTGTGTCACTTGGCACCGTTGCCTGCTGCCGGAGAGAGGGCAGGGAGAGAGGAGGGGGGGCATGTCACTTGTTAACATTGCCTACCACTAGATGCAGCATGTCACTTGCCACTGTCGCTTGCCACCAGATGCGTGTCACTTGCCACCCAGATGCAGCATGTCACTTGCCACCGTCACCTGCCACCCAGATGCAGCATGTCACTTGTCACCGTCGCCAGCGGCCAGAGAGAGGGCAGAGAGAGAGAGAGAGAGAGGGGGGGGGTAGGAGGGCAAAGAGAGGGGCCAGGGTCTGGTCAGTGAGAGTGCTCAGCTCACTCACTTGAATGGTCCACGGAGGGGGGGGGGGGCTCACAGTCAGCAGCTTTAATGTGGCTATCGGCTGTTTGTTTAATCTTCCCGCCCCCTCTTCCTCTTCACAGATGCAGCACACGGGCAGGGAGAGAAGGGCGGGAGAAGGGTGTGTGTCGCAAGCTCGCTCAGGCATGCTGGACGGAGCATTGTGCAGATCCCCTTTTCTTGGGCAGCTGCACCGAGTTGCCTGTCACCCGCTGCCCACACACTGACACCGGGGATGATCCGGAGGATGGAGCCGCAGCGGCTGTTGGAGATCCTCTGTCCCCCCCCCCCACTTGCGTGACCTATTAGACACCTATCATAGCAGCAGAGCCAAAGGAAGTGCTCCAAAAGCCTGCTGGGGGCCGGCAACTAGACATGTGCAATTCGTTTAGTTCCAAATCCGTTTTTTAATTCATTTTTACAAATTCGTAAATTCCGGAGCTTTCGAACTTTCAGAAATTGGAAATTCGAAAATTCTAAATTTCATAAATTTGAAAAAATAATAATGAAAATCTGAAAATTCAAAAGAATGAAGATCTGAAAATTCAAAAACCCGAAAATCTGAAATAATAACTAATAATAAATATTAAATTATAGGTATTTGAATTTCCTTTCAAATTTAGCTGTTTGTGAACGTAACGAATACAAATTGATCTGAAGTTACGAATTATCTGAAATAATGAATGCCGTATCTAAACGAATGGAACGTAATGATCTAATAATAATAAATAACAAAAATTATAAAACCTTATTATTATTTATTATTAATTTGTTCCATTCCATTTGTTTAGATGCGGCATTTGTTATTTCGGATAATTCGTAACTTCAGATCAATTTGTATTCGTTACGTTCACAAACAGACAAATTTGAAAGGAAATTCCAATACCTATAATTTAATAGTTAGTTATTATTTCGAAATTTTACTGATTTTCTTTCTTTTTTTCAGATTTTCAAAGTTTGGATTTTTCGAATTTTTGAATTTCCAAAAAAATTCGGAATTTGAAAATGCAAAAGTTCGGAAATCCGAACATTCGGAAAGTTGAAAATCCGAATTTTTCAGATTTCTGAATTTCCGAAAAAAAAGCAAAAAACGAATGAAGGGTCTGGTATAGATTTTGAGGGGGACCCCTGCGCCATTTTTTAAAAATTGTTGGCGCGAGGTTCCCCTTAATATCCATACCAGACCTGAAGAGCCTGGTATGGAATTTGGGGGGAGCCCCACGTCATTTTTTTTTTAAATTTTGGTTCGGGTTCCCCTGTGGGGAAATCCCATGCCGTTTTCAACAATGAACTTTTATGTGTATTGTCGGACCGGCAATTCATTATAGCCGCGAGTAGTTTTAAATGACTTTTTTTCCTTTGAAATGTCATTTTGCTGTCAGACTGTTCTAAACACGGGAAACATGCGCCCCTTTACAGGCATACTATAGACACCCCCCAGGTACGAAATTTAAAGGAATATTACACCAAGACCAAGACATACCAAGACATTTTGGACAATTCCATGCTCCCAACTTTGTGAGAACAGTTTGGGGATGGCCCCTTCCTGTTCCAACATGACTGCCCACCAGTGCACAAACCAAGGTCCATAAAGATATGGATGAGCGAGTTTGGGTTGGAGGAACTTGACTGGCCTGCACAGAGTCCTGACCTCAACACGATAGAACACCTTTGGGATGAATTAGAGCGGAGACTGCGAGCCAGGCCTTCTCGTCCAACATCAGTGCCTGACCTCACAAATGCACTTCTGGAAGAATGGTTAAACATTCCCATAGACACACTCCTAAACCTTGTGGACAGCCTTCCCAGAAGAGTTGAAGCTGTTATAGCTGCAAAGGGTGGGCCAACTCCATATTGAAACCCTATAGACCCTACGGGCGGATTTTCGGACGGAAAATGTGTGATAGGACCTTGTTGTCGGAAATTCCGACCGTGTGTAGGCTCCATCACACATTTTCCATCGGAATTTCCGACAAACAAAGTTTGAGAGCAGGCTATAAAATTTTCCAACAACAAAATCCGTTGTCGGAAATTCCGATCGTGTGTACACAAATCTGACGCACAAAGTGCCACGCATGCTCAGAATAAATAAAGAGACGAAAGCTATTGGCTACTGCCCCGTTTATAGTCCTGACGTACGTGTTTTACGTCACCGCGTTCAGACCGATCGGATTTTCCGACAACTTTGTGTGACCGTGTGTATGCAAGACAAGTTTGAGCCAACATCCGTCGGAAAAAATCCATGGATTTTGTTGTCGGAATGTCCAATCAATGTCCGACCGTGTGTACGGGGCATTAGACTGGGATGCCATTGTAGTTCATGTGCATGTAAAGGCAGGCGTCCCAATACTTTGGACAATATAGTGTATAATGGAGGAGAAGTGCATCTATGTTGCCCACACATTGTAAAAATGATATTTATCTTTATTAAGATGCACCCACTGCTCTGTCCTCATAATGTCATGCAGCTTGTTGAAAATGTAAAGTGTGACCTTTACTTTTTAAATGCCATTTGCAGAGATGATATTATAGGGCCGCTGACTCTCAGTTTCATTCCCCACCATTCTGAACAGATTGAAATGTAACTGGGACACCAGAAGCACGCTGCTCCGACATTGAAGAATTGCATCATGATATAAGCTGATATGGTTTTGCTACTATGAGTGTGTGTGTGTGTGACCACAGCGAATTGCAGCTACAGGGGATCAAACCAATGTCACCAAATAAGACAATAACACCTTTACCACATTATGGTTCAAGAGTGTGATAAAATGACTTTACAGCCTGCTGGAAAAAAAAAAAGATTTTTAGATACAATATCTGGGCCAAGGTGTGGGCGAGAACTGAGATGGTCGGCTCTCCAACGACTAAGGAACAACTTGTAACAATGTGTGGTGCAACAGAAGAACCAGGATGTAGCTAAATTTATTCAAAGGGAAAGTATGGTGTATTTTTAGTAAGAAGATATTTGGTTTTATTAATGGAGCTACATAGTTGAAAAAAAAGTCACTTGTTCATTAAGGCCAAGTTAATCCAGAGGAAGGCAAAAAAAAAAAAAACTTGGAGAAAAAGAGATAGCCCCTCAAAAATATGTGGGACTTTGAAGGCAAGTCCCACCTATTTTTGAGGGGTTATCTCTTTTTCTCCTTACATAAGGGATGGTGGCAACCCATATGACCTACTTGGATGGTTTTCCCTTATTTATATCTTAAAAAAAAAACTTGGTGCAGCCCACCAGGTCATTTTACGTGGCCCTTGCACACAGGGTTCTTTTTTCAGCCAGAACGTGGCAGAACTCTATTCTGCTACCTTCGGCTCCCATCCTCTGCTCCACACCCACCACTGTCACTTGTAAACAAAGAAGCCTTCTGGTTTTACGAGGATAGATCCCTGCCTGCCCTGCACTCACGGCGGGGGCGAGGCAGATGTAGGTGCAGTGTGGGATGGGGCATGTCGTAAGCTGCACTGTGATCCTCATCTGTTCACAGATGCTGACCAATGATCTCCTGCAAGGGGGGCAGAGGTGCCTACACTTCTGCAATCAGGTACTTGAGTCGGCTGGGTGGGTGAGATGTTAGGAATATTTTGGAGGGTTTGCAAAGGTGGGAAAAAGTGGTGCGGAGGTCAAAGCCGAGTAGGGGTGGAATTGAGATGTGGACAACCTGTGAAAGAGCTGAATCCTGCTGTCAGGTCTCCTGAATCCAGGTGACAGATGCACCCCGTTGGGGTCAGGAGTGCACCGCAAGGTAGTAGACCCTACGGCTGACTGCTGCGGATGGAGCTCTAGGTGATTCAGGAGAGTAGGTATTCTGGAGCACCAACACGGATCACACTGGGAGCTAGAACATGAGATTTTCCAGGGCGCAGAATCTAAGAGCCAGCGGGTGTTCACCAGAGGCACCTAGTGGTAGGGATGGATTTAGCTGCAGTCTGGCTCCAGGTCGCAACCCCCAGCTCACGCTCATAGTAGACTACAGGTAGGTAGAGAGGAAGTTGCAGACTATGACAACAAAGGATAGTCAGGAGCCAAAGGTCGGGGCAACGAGCAGGTAAGGATAGTCAAGGAACATGCCACGGTCGGGAAATGAAGCAGACAAGGACAGTCAAGAACAAGCCAAGATCGGTAACTAGAATCAGATGTAGAACACAAAGCAAGGAGCACACGGAAGCCAAACACACAATATTGATCAGCAGGGCTAGCTTGCAGTGCAGGGGTTAATATAGTGTTCCCTGATAGGGCCTGGGATGGAGCCATGCTTAGAGGAGAGATTACTTAAGCAGCCAGGTGAAGGGCAGCTGGTCTCTCAAGCTGAACACATGGAGAGGTAAGCATTACAAACATTACTGCGTATCCATGACACCTGCACACTCTAAACCCTGTACTCTGTACATAGCACACGGCTAAACCCTGCACTTTGTATGTAATGCACTCTGTACATAGCGCACCCCTGAACTCTGCGCTCTGTACATAGCCTTACTTTAAACCCTGCTTTCTGTACATAGCACACGCCTAAACTTTGCACATTGTATGTAGCGCACTCTGTACATAGCCCACCTTTAAAGCCTGCATTCTCTACATAGCACACACCTAAACTCTGCACTCTGTGCGTAGAGCACCCCTGAAATTGCACTCTGTACATAGCACACCCCTGAACTCTGCACTCTGTGCATAGGGCACCCTTGAAACTGCTTGGTACGGAGCGCACCCCTTAACTCTGCTCTCTGAGCATAGGGCATCCCTGAAACTGCGCTCGGTACGGAGTGCACCTCTGAACCCTGCACTCGGTATGGAGCGCACCCCAGACTCTGCACACTGTGCATAGGGCACCCCTGAAACTGCGCTTGGTACGGAGCCCACACCTGAACTCTGCTCTCTGCATGTAGCACACCCCTGAACTTTGCACTCTATACATAGGGCATTTCTGAAAAGGCACACGATATAGAGTGCACCCCTGAATCCTGCACTCGGTATGGAGCCACCCCTGACTTGTAAATAGTACATCCCTGAACTCCACGCAATGCACTCCTCCTATTTATTGCCCTTTTAAGATCCTCCCACTATTAGTTGTTCCTACACCTATTCTTTGAGAAAAAAAAGCACTGGATACATTTATATAGTCTTGCCGATACAGTTGACCCTTTTAAGGCAACTATAACACTGATGTGGCCTGCAATGAAATTGAGTTTGGCACCCTAATTTAGGGGATAAAACTCTCTCCTGATCACCTAAGGCACAGGGCCCGCGGGCCGAATCCGGCCCTCCAGGCCATTTCATGTGGCCTTCACATCTCTCCTGCAGCTGCAGGAGAGCTCCAGCCCTCCTCTGTTCCTCCTCCGGACCCCTACTTTCTGCTTTCAATCAAGGCATCCAGCTTCTTCCCAGCAGCAGCATAAGGAAGGAGGGTGCACTGTGATGTTAGGGAGAGTAGGGGACTCAACTTTTGATGGTGGGGTGGCTCTTGACATCTAATGCAAGGGGAGGGGATGCGCTGGACATCTAATCTTACAGATACAACCGGCCCTTTTGAGGACAATCATAATGCTGATGCGGCCCACGATGAAATTGAGTTTGACACCCCTGACCTAAGGCAATCGGATACTCCCTTGATCAACGATCCGCAGTGCTATTTCTGATAAATATTAATAGGTATACATATTTGGAGCACTTGAAAATACAAGCAGACCTTTTTGAAGCAATCTACTGAGAAACAGATCATGTGGAAGTCAATTTTGCATTTTTCACAGCTCATAGTACAGAATCCTTTTCATATGTGGAGGTTTTGTCTATTCTTTCAGGTGCACGTGATTCTTGTGTGTCTTTTGTGGTGACTTTAGAGTGATCGACTTTCCACAGAAATGATAATATAGACGATTTATGTATTTGCTGATCTTACCATGTGCTGGGCAGAACTAGAGGGGATAAATATTTGGGGTGCTTATATCAGATGATTGCAAAATGAGCAAACAATTTGGCCTGGGGGGAAAATTAATAGAATTGTGGGGTACATCAATAGAGGGATCACCAGCAGGAAGAAGGAGATCCTGATTCCTCTATATAGATCTTTATATTACTAGAGGGGTCACCAACAGGATGAAGGAGGCCCGGATTCCTCTATATAGATTTTAATATCACTAGAGGGATCACCAGCAGCAGAAAGGAGGTCCTGATTCCTCCATATAGATCTTTATATCACTAGAGGGATCACCAGCAGCAGAAAGGAGGTCCTGATTCCTCCATATAGATCTTTATATCACTAGAGGGATCACCAGCAGCAGAAAGGTGGTCTTGATTCCTCCATATAGATCTTTATATCACTAGAGGTAACACCAGCAGCAGAAAGGAGGTCCTGATTCCTCCATATAGATCTTTATATCACTAGAGTGATCACCAGCAGCAGAAAGGAGGTCCTGATTCCTCCATATAGATCTTTATATCACTAGAGGGATCACCAGCAGCAGAAAGGAGGTCCTGATTCCTCCATATAGATCTTTATATCACTAGAGCGATCACCAGCAGCAGAAAGGAGGTCCTGATTCCTCCATATAGATCTTTATATCACCAGAGGGATCACCAGCAGCAGAAAGGAGGTCCTGATTCCTCCATATAGATCTTTATATCACTAGAGGTATCACCAGCAGCAGAAAGGAGGTCCTGATTCCTCCATATAGATCTTTATATCACTAGAGGGATCACCAGCAGCAGAAAGGAGGTCCTGATTCCTCCATATAGATCTTTACATCACTAGAGGGATCACCAGCAGCAGAAAGGAGGTCCTGATTCCTCCATATAGATCTTTATATCACTAGAGGGATCACCAGCAGCAGAAAGGTGGTCCTGATTCCTCCATATAGATCTTTATATCACTAGAGGTATTACCAGCAGCAGAAAGGAGGTCCTGATTCCTCCATATAGATCTTTATATCACTAGAGGGATCACCAGCAGCAGAAAGGAGGTCCTGATTCCTCCATATAGATCTTTATATCACTAGAGGGATCACCAGCAGCAGAAGGAGGTCCTGATTCCTCCATATAGATCTTTATATCACTAGAGCGATCACCAGCAGCAGAAAGGTGGTCCTGATTCCTCCATATAGATCTTTATATCACTAGAGCGATCACCAGCAGCAGAAAGGAGGTCCTGATTCCTCCATATAGATCTTTACATCACTAGAGGGATCACCAGCAGCAGAAAAGAGGTCCTGATTCCTCCATATAGATCTTTATATCACTAGAGGGATCACCAGCAGCAGAAAGGTGGTCCTGATTCCTCCATATAGATCTTTATATCACTAGAGGTATTACCAGCAGCAGAAAGGAGGTCCTGATTCCTCCATATAGATCTTTATATCACTAGAGGGATCACCAGCAGCAGAAAGGAGGTCCTGATTCCTCCATATAGATCTTTATATCACTAGAGGGATCACCAGCAGCAGAAGGAGGTCCTGATTCCTCCATATAGATCTTTATATCACTAGAGCGATCACCAGCAGCAGAAAGGTGGTCCTGATTCCTCCATATAGATCTTTATATCACTAGAGCGATCACCAGCAGCAGAAAGGAGGTCCTGATTCCTCCATATAGATCTTTACATCACCAGAGGGATCACCAGCAGGATGAAGAAGGTCCCCAATCCTCTATATAGAGCTTTATTATCACTAGAGGGATCACCAGCAACGGAAGGTGGCCCTGATTCCTTTATATAGATCATTAGTTATCACTAGAGGGGTCACCAGCAGGATGGAGGTGGTCCCGATTCCCCTCCATAGATCTTTAGTTGTCACTAGCGAGTATAACCCTACAGTATATACTCAAATTCCTGCAAGGACTGACTTGACACAAGAAAAATAAAAATGTTGCTGTCTTTGCAGTTTGATAATAACAGGTATAATTTAATAACTGCAAACTGGTTAAATAAAACCAATGGGCCCCCCTTTCAATTGTGCCACAGCTGAAGTCCTCAACTAAATATATTTAAAGTGTTACTAAACCCACAACAGTAAAATAATTCTGTATATGCAGTAAAGCATGCTGGTTATACTCACTGTGGAACCTAAGGGGTTAATATTCTGCATTGTGTAAAAAGGCTATTTAAACCTTTTTTTTCTCTGATCCTCCCCTTCTTTCACTGTCCCCAACCCATCTCCTGATAGAACAGAGTCTTGGGGGCAAGCTGCACATGCTCAGTTTGGTGTGTATTGCTAGTTTTTTTTCTTTTTCGTAGGAGAGTGCACGTGATCAGCACAGGGCCAATTAGCACTGTCCAGACAGAGGGTCAGGGGTCCTGCAGCCTCATAGGACAGTCAGAGGAGAATGAAAGCTTTTAACCAGACACCAATTGAAGTCACAAGCTGTAACTGCTGATTATAAAAAGGTATATAGCAGTTTATATTTACTATAACTAGTCCATGTTTTTGTGTACTGTGGGAGACTGGATATAGTGAATGTAGGCTCCTGGGTTTAGTAATATTTTAAGAAAAAAGATCCCTTAAAAAGGTTTTATCTAATAGACTCAGTACTTTTTGAAAATAATCATCACAAAAAAAAAAAAACAATAAAATACAAACAAAAATAATAACCCGTACATGGCTGCCTACTTTCAGTTTTGGGGAGCGCGCATGCACACCCCCCACTTGGCAACTACTGTGATTGTACACAGCGAGAGCCTGTCAGCAAGTCCAGCTTGTCAGCAAGTCCCGGCCAATGATACATGGCCAGGAGATGCTAATGGGCTGTGTGCAATCACAGCCCAGATCTCTATGTTGGTAAACAACACAGAGCTCTGTACAGAGGGAGTGATCTGGATGGGAAACTGAGATCTTTAGTAAAAGCAGCACACTGTACACACTTAGGCACATATTTAACCCCTTGATTACCCTTGATGTTAACCCCTTCCCAGCCAGTGTCATTAGTACAGTGACAGTGTATAATATTATCACTGATCACTGTATTAATGGCACTGGTAATGTCCAGTGGCGTCTCCCGCTTTCATATTTAGGGGGGGCACATGGGGGAACAGGGACAAAAGTAGGGGGGCAACTATAAAATGCAATTATATATATATATATACATCCATGGGCCCTTTAACATGTTCTGCAGTGATCTCCCTTCCTACTGTATTGGGGCCCCCCAGGGTGGCAGAAAACAAGATATATATGTCACCAGCAAACCAAGAAAATATAAGGGTTCAAAGCAGTGGGAGAACTATCAGGGTTGCAAAGGTTGTCTTGCCACCGGGCCCTGGTGTTCTGCCACTGTGGGGTTCCCCAGCCTCCTCTTACTGTCCTGCCCCTGCTATTGACAGCGCTGGTCTGGCATCTCTTGGAATTTCCAGGCTGGTTCTCCTATCCCAAGGACGGGAGAAATCAGTCTGTTTTTTCAGTAACTGAGAGTCCTGGTGGAGTCCTTCCTGCAACTCGCTCTTCTCCCTGCCAATGAGGATGCAGGGGAAGGAGAAGATCGGGCGGCCGTGGTTGTGTGAGCGCTCGCATTATGCAGTGTCAGCGAGCAGAGGGAGGGGGGAGGAATCACCCGCAGGAGCTGACTGGGGACGCTCTCCCTCTCATTAGAGACTGTGTTACTCCAGCAGCGGCCCGAGTAAGATGCGGCACATCCGCTGCGAATGCAAACAGACATTTATTTATTTATTTATTTATTTTACAAAAAGGCAATTTTTTTTTTGTGGGGGCACAGCATAATGTTGCGGGGGGGGTCAGTGCCCCCTCTGCCCCCCCTATTGACACCAGTGGTGATGTCAGTGGCAGTTAGTCAGTTGGCCCCCATCGTCACTTAGTGTCTAGGGTCGCCGCACTAGACACTCGGAGTCCCATCATAAGTCGCTGATCACCACCAGCAATATATACGATAGTTTCTAGGCGCTATATAACTTTCACACAAACAAATAAATATACACTTATTGGGATTTTTTTATGTAACAGAATACATTTTGGACTAAATTTGACAAAATTTGATTTTTACAATTTATTTTTATTGGATATGTTTTGAAGCAGAAAGTAAAAACTATATATATATTTTTTTTTTTTAATTGTCGGTCTTTTTTCATTTATATCGCAAAAAATAAAAAACGCTGTGGTAATCAAATACCACCAAAAGAAAGCTTTGTGTGAAAAAAAAAAATGATTTAAATTTTGTTTGGGTGCAGCGTTGCATGAATGAGCAATTACCAGTGAAAATAGCGCAATACTGAATAGCAAAAAAATGGCCTGGTCATGAAGGGGGGTAAAATCTTTTGGAGCTGAAGTGGTTAAATAATACCAAAGGGCATATCTGGCAAAGAAGTAATTAAAAACAGAGCAACCATTGTTGCTGAAATGCTGCCACTTATCTGTTTCCTGTTAACCCCGTTATCTCTTCCTCACTCTAGATGAGCACATCCTACAGATTGCTGTCCTTGTCACTCCCCGATCTGATTAACCAAGATAACATGTACCAGTAAAACGCTAAAAGCTTCCTTTCACATTGCCAAATATTAATCACTCGGGTGAAAATTAGTGAGTGAAACTGAAAAGCAAAGATAGATATAGAGATATTATATAAATAATATATATCTATATATATATATCTTATATTGATGTAATAATAATGTGATGTGACACTTTTTTTTTTTTTTTTTTTAATTATTCTCACCAGGGCCGATAAAGGCAGACTTGGCAGGTGCCAAGGGGCAGCAAAGCTGTGAGGGCACTGTTCATGTAACAAAGTCTAATTTAGGCCTGGTTCACACCTATGCCTTTTATAGTGCATTTTCAGTTTTGCAGAAACACACTACAGCCCATTTAACATGGCTTCATATGGATGTAGATCACATCTGTGCATTTTATGGGCCAGGGACTTTTTTTTTTCAGATTTTTGGTTCTATAGACTTCAATGTATCAAAACCGTGTATTGAAAAATGAGAATGCTTCTGGAATATGCAAACTGCAACCTGCATAGGTGTGAACAAGGCCTTATAGTAGTTAAATGGTTTGGGGTTTTTTTTCTTTCACATTATCTTACTTTTTCTTTGTTGTCCATTCTTGTTCTCTCTGAATGTTTTTTTCTGAGATCTTTTATAGATTTTGCTGACAATAATATCAAATGTGTCATGTAACTTTTAGGCCCCTTTCACACGAGGCGGGCTCCGTTTCTACGGAGCCCGCCTCGGTCCGCCGGCTCAGCGGGAGATCTGTCCGTTGATCTCCGCTGAGCCGGTGGATGACGGGTCCCTCTCTGCTCACTGAGCGGGGAGGGGCTTGTCAGGCGCCGCTGCCGCCTATGGAGGGATCGGACGAAAACGGACAGCGTGTCTCTGGCCATCTCTTGTAGCCTGTCCACAGTCTCTGACCATCTCTTGTAGCCTGTCCACAGTTTCTGACCTTTTTTTTAGCATGTCTGTAGTCTCTGACCATCTCTTACAACATGTTCTAGGGGTCTGGTGATCTCTTGTAACTTGCCCATAATGCTGACCATCTCCTGTTGCATTTCTGTAGTCTCTCACAGCTTTCTGTGGCACTACATTCACTGAATATTGTGTATATACAGTATATCATTGGCTGCACTTGAGTCTCTCTATATGAAGTAAGATGGCCACCCGTGAAGACCTACTGTCTTCAATAAAGGGGCTTCAGTTTGTTTAAACTGTATGTAAACCCGAGTCCACTAAATATACAATTGAAAATGTTTTGTTAATCTGTTCAATAAATTAAAAAAAAAAACCCTTTAATTTTGCCAGGAATTTTGTGAGCGGATAACTTCCTGTGCTCTCTGCCTGTGTAGAAGTAGGTGTTACTGAGATGGGGCACGGTTATGGAGCAAGAGCGGTTATGGAGATGGGTAACGGTTATGGAACTGAAGAAGGGTTATAGAGATGAAGAAGAAGGGTTATAGAGATGATGATGAAGAAGGGGGGGTTATGGCGATGAAGAAGACTTATGAAGATGAAGAAGAAGACTTATGGAGCTGATAAAAAAGGGTTATAGAGATGATGAAGAAGAAAGGTTATAGAGATGAAGAAGAAGGGTTATGGAGATGAAGAAGAAGGGTTATGGAGATGAAGAAGAACGGTTATAGAGATGAAGAAAAGGGGTTATGGAGATGAAGAAAAGGGGTTATGGAGATGAAGAAAAAGGGTTATGGAGATGAAGAAAAAGGGTTATAGAGATGAAGAAGAAGGGTTATGGAGATGAAGAAGAAGGGTTATGGAGATGAAGAAAAGGGGTTATGGAGTTGAAGAAGGGTTATAGAGATGAAGAAGAAGGGTTATAGAGATGATGATGAAGAAGGGGGAGTTATGGCGATGAAGAAGAATACTTATGAAGATGAAGAAGAAGACTTATGGAGCTGATAAAAAAGGGTTATAGAGATGATGAGGAAGAAGGGTTATAGAGATGAAGAAGAAGGGTTATGGAGATGAAGAAGAAGGGTTATGGAGATGAAGAAGAAGGGTTATAGAGATGAAGAAAAGGGGTTATGGAGATGAAGAAAAGGGGTTATGGAGATGAAGAAAAGGGGTTATGGAGATGAAGAAAAGGGGTTATGGAGTTGAAGAAGGGTTATTGAGATGAAGAAGAAGGGTTGTGTAGATGATGAAGAAGGGTTCTGGAGATAGGGAGTGGTTATGGGGGTGAAGTAGGGTTATGGAAATGGAGAGAGATTATGAAGATGAAGAGGGGTTATGGAAATGGAGAGAGATTATGGAGATGAAGAGGGGTTATGGAAATGGAGAGAGATTATGGAGATAAAGAGGGGTTATGGAGATGAAGAGGGGTTATGGAGATGAAGAGCAGTTAAGGAGCTGAAGGGGGAGTGGAGATGAAGAGAGGGCTGTGTTCTTTGTATTTAATCAGAACTGAAGTAGGTAGGGCTGAAACCACATGCATAGAGCTTCAGAGCACAAATTTCAGAGCTAAAATTTTTGGCTATTTAGCTGCTATCATATGTATGGGCAATGCAAAAGACAGACTTTGGTGCTTAATTATACAGGCAGTAATCTTGCCTTTCCAGTCAATGTTTTTTTTCTTTACTTTCTAAAGCTGTAGTCTGGTTTCTTTGGGCAATACCTTGAAGACACCCTCAATGTAACTAATGTGACTGAAAATAAGATATTAAAAGGACTTACTTAACAACATGTACATCATAGCTTGTGTTCAAGTCTGTTTCTTGCCCTGTATCCCATGTACATGTCATCTCAGACGATAATTCTCCCAGAGAACATGATATTTTAGAGGGTCTGTCAGGAGGATCTAAAAGAAAACATACAGTATTTTGAAAAAAAAAAAAAAAAAAGGATTACAGTGGCCTAAAGTACACTATATTGCCAAAAGTATTGGGACACCAGCCTTAACACGCACATAAACTTTAATGCCATCCCAATCTTAGTCCGTAGGGTTCAATATTGAGTTGGCCCACCCTTTGCAGCTATAACAGCTTCAACTCTTCAGGCGTCCCAATATTTTTGGTAATATAGTGTATATTGTAGCCACTGATACACAGAGAACTAACATTGGTGTATCTCCTTATACTGCACATACACATAACTAACCTTCTTCCTTATCTTGGAAGGTTGGTGGTACATACACATGTGCAAAAGATAATAAAAAGCACTGGTATGCATGGGTCGCTCACACACACACACTTACATCCTACTTGTAAATTTGTCTCATTTATGATATGCTTCCGGACGCATTCCAAGTAACAGATAATGTGGTGACGCCCTGTGACACCCAGGAGTTGCATAGTGGAAAGCGTTCCGTTCTGCCAGTCCGGCTTTCTGTAATTTTCATTTACGTCAAACACAAACTGTCCTCTCCCTCTGCAGGGGTCCTTGAAATATGTGCAGATCACCAGGACATCGGATCCTTTTGGCACCACGGAGGCCGGTTTAAATATCATATCTCCTCTCCTGGTATAGAAGCCTACAGGAATTAAAAATATTTTTCATATATACGCAGAAATATTTGAAACTTTGTTACAACAGAGCACAACTTTTCAGTTGGACAAACTGATATGGTGGTTATGCACACTGCAATAATTCCCAATCCATATATGATTAATTTTCTGATCGGAAAAAATCAATCTATAGTCAACAACCCATTCGATTGATATGCCACACAACCCGGACGTGAACAATTTCAATTTATTGATGGCATCCCTGTTTTACCATGTAGTCTCATAATCTGATCGACTGAAATACAATCGTATTCATGAACAAAGGGGTCAATTCACTAAGAGTTAGAGAACGGACAAAAAAAAAAAAAAGAGGTAAAATAACACTTGCTGTATATCAGTTTTGAAAGTGTAATTCACTGAGAATTTTGCGTTAAAATACTGAATGCGGTATTTGTTCGATTTAGTGGTAATTACCGCAGTTTTTCATGCAGTAATTTACCGCATTGAGCTGGTTGGTAAGGAGCAGGCTGGAAAGTCCTTAACAACGGATGACTCGTCAGCTGTCAGCGGGTTACCCGTATAGAACATGCTGCAGCAAAAATTACAATACCAAAGAAAAGCAATGAATGAAATGACATTTAAATTGTCAGAAAAACAATACCATTGCCGGCAATAGAGAATTTTTTTTTTTTTAAACAGTGTGGGACCCCCCCCCCCAGTCCGTACCAGGCCCTTCGGGTCTCGTATGGATTTCAAGGGGAACCCCGCGCCAATTTTTTTCTTTTTAAACGGCGCGGGGTCCCCCCCATAATCCATACCAGACCGTTATCCGAGCATGCAGCCCGGCAGGTCAGGAAGGGGGGAGGAGTGAGCGCCCCCCCCCCCTCCTCCCTTTCCTCCCAAACCATACCAGGTCACATGCCCTTAACATGGGGGGATGGGTGCTTGCTTTAGGGAGGGGGGGGCTTTATGCAAATGAGTCACGTGACTGCGTTATCGCATGCGGTAAACGTTAGAGCCCTTGCACACTGGGGCGGGGGGCGGCGTCGGTGGTAAAACGCCGCTATTATTAGTGGCGTTTTACCGTCGGTATGCGGCCGCTAGCGGGGCGGTTTTACCCCCTGCTAGCGGCCGAGAAAGGGTTAAATACCACCGCAAAGCGCCTCTGCAGAGGCGCTTTGCCGGCGGTATAGCCGCGCCGTCCCATTGATTTCAATGGGCAGGAGTGGTAAAGGAGCGGTATACACACCGCTCCTTCACCGCTCCGAAGATGCTGCTGGCAGGACTTTTTTTACCGTCCTGCCAGCGCATCGCTCCAGTGTGCAAGCCCTCGGGGCTTTCACACTGGAATACAAGCAGCGGCACTTTCGGGGCGATTTGCAGGCGCTATTATTAGCGCAATAGCGCCTGCAAACCGCCCCAGTGTGCAAGGGCTCTTAGTGAATTGACCCCAAAGTATCTCAGTGCTGCAGATTGGTGTAAAAAGATCGATAATTTTCCACCCTGGCTGATCGACTCTGATTGAATTCAACCAAAATTGAGTGTAGTTTGATCCAAAGGAAAGTTATGGTGATTTTTTGAAGATTTTATTGTTTTGATCAAAACACAGATCAAATGGATTAAAAAAAAAAATCAAAGCGTGCATGGCCACCATTAGCCTAGGTTCGCACTAGCCCATGCTCTGAAATTTGATCCACTGTCAGGCATTCAGGATGTGATCCTGCTGCCTTTTGAATGCCTTTTTTTTTTTGCCAAACAGCAATTTATAATGGGGCTAATGCACCATAACTGAAAACCAAGTGTTTGACTTGTGGTCAGGGCACAGCTCCTCCATTGACTTGAGTGGCCAAATTTGACAGGGGGCACCGCTTGTCAACGCAGCACGCTGCGTCTATTTTGCAATTTTGTGAACAGCTTTCTCTGGCTGTTTTTTTTTTTTTTTTTTCCACTTCAGATGCTCCCAGCACAGAGAACGAGCTGTCTGTACTAATCATGTGACCATTGTGACAGCCAATCAAAATTAGGCAGACCTTCCTGCCCCTGGGAGTAGTATCCCAGTTAAAGGGACGCCAGGGTGGGCGGGAAGGGGTCAAATGATCCCAGGGTTATATGGAAGGTTCCCTAGCTGTGATGATGACCCCGTCTTACCTTCGGAAACTGTTGCTGTGAATAAATGAAATATGCAAATGACACTCCATTTGGAAGGCGGAGCTCCCATATCTGAATGTAACATCTTGCGTTATGTAAGGCATCTTTACTCCTGCAAGGGAAAAATATTAAAGTCTAGTTAATAAAAGTTTCACTGAAAATTCATGTATTTTGCACTATAATCGAACACAGGTTACTACATCGAAAGATACTCAGAAATAAAGTGGACCTGTCTTTCCTACCTACAGTATAATGCCATTTTGCAGGCAGAGTCATATTTAAAGGGGTAGAGTTATAAAACATTCATGGATAAACGTCACACACTTTCATGCAGGCTGCAAAAATTGTCGCTGACATCCGATCCGCTAAATCCAGAAGGATGGAAACCCTATTTTCCATTTTTTCCCCATAGAGGAGAGCAGGGCTCTGACAGGTCCGTCCCTGCACAATGAGCAGAGACGGACCTGTCATCCGCCGGCACAGCAGGGATCAACGGATCGATCCCTGCTGAGCAAGCGGAGTCCGTCAAAATAGACAGCCCCATGGGAGAGGGGCCTAATAAGGCTGTAATTTATGTAATGGATTAATTCCCATTATCGCCAGCACCATCTAGTGGCCAAAATGTGGTATCATTTTCTGAAACAGCTCAACAAGAAAAATACCACATTTTGGCCACTAGATGGAGCTGACCATCATAGGAATTAACCTATTACAGAAATGATGTTCAAGTTTGTGACAGATATCCAACTAATGTTTTATAAATTGACCCCAAAGTGTATGCAGACCAGCCATTCTCAACCAGGCTTTCATGGAACTCTAGGGTTCCACAAGAGGTTGCTAGATGTTTCTTGAGCTGTAGCTGGTCCACTGTCCACAAATGTAAAGGGGGTGCATTCTTCCTATTGTCCACCAATATAAAGGGGGCATTCTTCCTACTGGCCACCAGGGTAAGGAACTTTCTTCCCACTGACCACAAATGTAAGAAGCATTGTTCCCACTTTGTACCAGTGTACGGGGGGGGGGGGGGGGGAGACATTCTTCCCATTGGCCACCAATGTAAAGGGTTTTTTTCTTTTTAAACCCCACCAATGGGGTTTTTTCTTTTTAAACCCATGATTAGAGCCTGAGGCTTTAATTGGCTTTAAAAAAGTGTGGTCTACACCCCGAGCCCACCCACTTGTGTGACATTAGCAAATTAATATTCTCTAATGTCTTCCTGCTTCTCCTCCCAGCCAATTAGGAAGCAGGTCCTGAGACCCGATTGGCCAGGGAGTCTTAGGACTCCCGGCCGATCGGGTCTCAGGACCCACTTCCTGTTCGGCTGGGAGGAAAAGCAAGGGCCCCAGCTCTTCCCCATCAGCAAGCTGGACCAAGGAGCAGCATTGGCCTCCTAAGGTAAGACCACTGATCGGTCCAGTCCATCCCCCGTGGGGGGGCACTGATCGCTGCTGTCAGTCTGCCGCGGGGGGGCACTGATCGGCGCCTGCCGTGAGGGGCAGGTTTGCCCCCCCCTACAAAATATTGAGCACTAGCCGCAACTGGTGACCACCAATGTACAGTGCCTTGAAAAAGTATTCAAACTCCTTGCATATTCATGTGTTAGAATGGCCCAGTCAAAGTCCAGACCTAAGCCCAATTGAGAATCTGTGGCAAGACTTGAAAATTGCTGTTAACAGATGCTCTCCATCCAATCTGACAGAGCTTGAGCTATTTTGCAAAGAAGAATGGGCAAAAGCGTCACTCTAGATGTGCAAAGCTGGAAGAGACGTCCCCAAAAAGACTTGCAGCTGTAATTGCAGTGAAAGGCGGTTCTACAAAGTATTGACTCAGGGGGCTGAATACAAATGTACCCCCCACACTTTTCACATATTTGTAAAATATTTAGAAAACCATTTATCATTTTTCCTTCCACTTCACAATCATGTGCCACTTTGTGTTGGTCTATCACACAAAATCCCAATAAAATACATTTACGTTTTTGGTTGTAACATAACAAAATGTGGAACATTTCAGAGGGGTGTGAATACTTTTTCAAGGCACTGTAAGGGGCATTATCCCCTGGCCCCTATAATAAATTGGTTTTATCAGGTGTTCCCTAAGACCTGAAAATTAAATTTCAAGAGTTCCTCTGGGGTAAAAGGTTGGAAAGGGCTGATTTAGACCCTTTCAATGAGCTTATTTTTAAACTAACGCAGCCACATCTAAAGAATGGTAGGGTGCAATATATTATGTTTTGTTCCTCAGTTTAGTTTTAAAAAGGTATCCATTTAAAATGTTTCTAAAACCAATATTTGCTGTTAATTCTTCTCTTTTTTTTTTGCTGCCCCATTGGAGAATTTTTCTTACACTTTCTGTCCCATAAAAACAAGAAGTAAATCTCTCTAAAGTCAGGGAAAGTCACAATTAGTTAGTTTTCACTGTAATAGGTTTCCCCATTGAGGGCCTATTCACACTAAGGACTCTTTCACACTGTCGGATTCCACCAGCAGAGCAGATTGGATATTGGTGGGTGTAAAGGGACATGTCCGTTGACATTTGCCGCTCCATAAAGGGCAATGGATGTTCCGATCAGGTCCACCTAAAAAACTGACAGGTGGACTCAATATGTCATGGCCAAGATACATTCAAATATTATATTTTTCATGGAACTTTTAGTTTTGCAGTCATCACTCCAGGAGAGCATTCCCTCCTCCCAACAGGGAAGGCCGATTAAGTTATACCATCCATTGAAGAGTTAACATTAAGAGACAAAACTTATGTCGAAACCGAGTAAACATGAATCTGATACGAAACCAGCTGATTATGGTCAAATTTGTGTTTTCAGACCCAAATTACAAAACCCTAAAATTAAAAGGAAAAGCTTGGGTAAATAACCCATTGTTTCAAAGGGTGAAATAGCCTTCCTAGTCAAACCCAAATGTTGACTCAAGCTTTCCCTCAGACAATGACTGAGATGTGAGGTTAATGTTACACCAGAATGACAAACAGGCACAAATCTCTGAACAGTAAATAATCAATGTGTGACTAAATTGTCTGAAAGGAGAAATTGTCTGGACAGCTAAAACCCTGATTTAAATATCTTCATTGAGCCTGTCCAAAGTTAATTTCAAAGGCTCTAGGAGGGTATTTAAAACTTGTATACATGTGATATTGTAAATATATGTGATCATAAGTAACTCAAATTTATACTAGACTCCAGGTCACAAATGCGACCATAATTTTAATATCCACTGACCCCATGAGTAATCTGCCATAAGGTAGAAATATACATTTTGATATAGAACAAATGAAGAATTGTGTTTAGATCATTATTGTAAAGACATAGAAACCGTGACCGCATCTAAATAAAAATACCCGTATAGCATGTGTTTATCCTAAGACAAATAGGTTTTCATAGGATATGCAGGAGTCATGCAATTATCCATATAAACATCCATTTTGTGTGATATTAATCAATCAAATTTATACTAAGTGTATTGTATTTTGTACCAGTTGCCGGGGTCCCTGAACAATATAGATATATTTTCATAAGCCCCAATATATAGATAGATGCCCATTATGAAAGACTACATATTTTCTTTTAATAAATAATTTAGAACACATTTTTCTGCCCTCAGACACACCTAGTGGCTGATGATGATATTACCTGGACTCACCAGGTAAATCATTAGCGTTCTCCAACCAATGGAGAATAAAGCCAAAACTTCTGGCCTGAGCTTATGATCATATTATGAGCTTATTGTCCCAGATGGTATAAAGGATGTGAGGGCCATAGAGAGAGGATCACAGACCCACACGCCGGATACACCCCTAGACGATCAAGAAGCCTGCTGATATTTGACCACTCCCCATCTTGCAGGACCTTGTGACTGGAACCACTCAATGTACTTAGATGTTGTCAGATAGCTTCCCCTTTTAAACTGTTGGTAAGATACAGACGTTACAAATATTAATTATTTTTTTCTCAAAATTATAGGGATTGTGTTGTATAGTTTATGTGTTAACCTTATCATGTGCAGTGTGTAGGGTAGTTTATCATTATCATTTGCCCATATTGATTGTCTAAGCCAGTGATGGCAAACCTTGGCACGACATGATGTTTTTGGAACTACATTTCCCAGGATGCTCATGTAGAAAATAAACCAAATAATTTCTGTGCAGAAATTATTTGGTTTATTTTCTACATGAGCATCCTGGGAAATGTAGTTCCAAAAACATCATGTCGTGCCAAGGTTTGCCATCACTGGCTTAGACAATCAATATGGGCAAATGATAATGATAAACTACCCTACACACTGCACATGATAAGGTTAACACATAAACTATACAGCACAATCCCTATAATTTTGAGAAAAAAATAATTAATATTTGTAACGTCTGTATCTTACCAACAGTTTAAAAGGGGAAGCTATCTGACAACATCTAAGTACATTGAGTGGTTCCAGTCACAAGGTCCTGCAAGATGGGGAGTGGTCAAATATCAGCAGGCTTCTTGATCGTCTAGGGGTGTATCTGGCGTGTGGGTCTGTGATCCTCTCTCTATGGCCCTCACATCCTTTATACCAAGTGTTTTAGCAGCTGACACACCACATTGAAAAAATGGTAAATAAAACTAAAGTAACAAAGTGTAGCGCTAAAAATTGATGTGCCCTAGTACAATCTAAGTAAAGATCAAGATTGAACCCTGTAATGACAACATATATATAATAGTATGCACAGTCATGCACAACATGTATGTAGTAAAAATGATAATATACACAATCAATAAACTGAGTCCATAAATAAGAGTAAATGTGAATTTGTCCACAATCCGGTGCAATGAAGTCTTGCAAATAGTGAATATATGCACCCGTGAAAAAGACCACCACCTGATAAAGGGAAGGCTTACCAGATTGTTTGAACACACTAGCGCGTACGCTCTGTGTGTCAAACAGGCTTGTTATATGATGAATGGACCATATGTAGATGCCGTCAGGCAGGTGTATACGGGTCACAGCCAGGTGGAATCATGGGAGGAATGGCACCACAGGCAAATCAGAAGCTCAAAATTCCATAGACATGTGGAGAGTATCGGAAAGGAAATGAAAAAGTACCATAGTGTAATTCCATAAAACAATGGTATATTTATTAAAATGAAAAACCACTCACATGAATACAGGTAAAAACAGAGCTGTAAAGTAATGTAGGCAGTAGTGGGGACCGTCCCGACGCGTTTCATCTCCAAAGGACATCATCTGGGGTGTCCATCCACTGCTGCTGATCCCATAGTTATATAAAAAAGTGACCCCCATCATGAGAGCCAAAACCACAAACCATTGCGGTGCATGTGGAATATACTTCCGGTTTTGCCCAAGATGGCGATCCCGCGTGCGTTCCAATGCTATGCTGGGCGATGAAGAGATGCGTTCCACAGTGTATATCCGCCCTGTAGGTGGAGCGGTATGACCTAAACAGGTATGACCCATACCCGCCAACGGGCAGAAGCAACGTCAAGTCGTCCGTCCAGGGCATGCGCACCACCGACATGCAAGGTCACGCCCAATGGGAGGAGAGACCCATGTGTCATGTTGACACCTTATGTGCGTCCCACGTCACGGCCAGCGCGCAACTGCACGTAACTGGGCTGATACAACAGGGGAAAAAAGAAAAAACAAGTGTCGCTCTACACTGAACGTAATGAGATCATAAATGTGGGCATGTGACAAACCACGTATGTACACAGGTGAAATCCCTATGAAGCGGAAGGGGGAAAGGATATTCGACCTCCGCTTCATTAGGGAAAGATCCCAGTGAAACAAAAAAATGTAAATAGCGATGGCATCTATTTAAAGTGAAAAATATTATATAAAAGATATGTGTATGCAACATAAAAAGGGTATAATGATCAAATCCATTACCAAACATGGAAACAGTGCAGGTAAATGAGTGAACCGCTTATAGAATGGACTCTCATGTGGGGCCACCTGTACACAGATAATCACACAATGATAATCATATTAAGCACAAGTAAAGAGAGAGATTAGCCGATAAATAAAAGGTCAAAATGTAAATCAAATCAGGCTTGACTAATAAAAGGCATTAATGTCCCACTCTATATTCATGCCGAAGGGCGAGTAGGAGCGTAGTTCGTAGATCCAGAAGGTCTCAAGTTGTGAGACCCCTCTGGTTTTGGCCCCTCCTCTCCATGGGGCTATATATCTATCAATAATTAGGAATGAGGTGCCTTTTAAGCTACGATCGTGGTGTAGCCTGTAATGTCTGGGCACAGGATGTTTTATATCCCCACTCTTAATTAGAGAAATGTGTTCCGCCACTCTGATGGAACTTGTGCGGATGGTGCGACACACATATTGCTTCCCGCAGGGGCAGGTGATAAGATAAACAATATAGTGGGTTGCACACGTGCAAAAATGTTTGATAGAATACTGTTTGTTGGTAACAGAAGACCTGAAACTGACCACTTTCCGGCCTACCCCTGTGTTATGCTGACACACTGTGCATTTCCTGCATGGGAAAAAAACAATTAATCCCTGGAAGAATGTCATACGTGTGGGAGGATTAATAATATTGGGGGCTATTCTACTTTGAAGTGTAGGTGCCCCCCTAAAAATCATCTTGGCCTGTTCAGGCAAAGAAGGTCCAAGGATATGATCACTTTTGAGAATGGTCCAATGCTTTGTAAAGATCGCCTTGATCTGGCGATATTGAGTGGAGAAAGTGGTCAACATAGCCCATCTGAAATTGTTGTCAGTTTAGTGGTCAGTAAAGATGCCCTGTCTACCTCCAAAGTACGAGAGATCTCCAAGTCAATTTCAGAATGGCTATATCCCTTGTCCAACAGTCGACAAGATGCTCATGTACTCTGCAGTGTAGTTGAGCATCATGGGAATTGTAGTTTCAAAACATCTGGGGTGCCAAGGTTCGCCATCACTGGTCTAGGCTGTGTATTATTGAAGCCGTGTTTGGGGGAATTCAGACATAAACTTGTATTACATCAATTTAAATGACTGTGGTCCCAGGGAGAGTATTTATCGCCCTATTTAATTTAGGAAGTCTGTCGGATTAATATTTCTTACAAATTGGCAATATTTATCTGTTGACTCCGTGAGACATACTTTGGATTCCTTCCGGCCGGAGAAATTCAGAGGACTGTTTCCCCGAGCGACAAGGGATATTGTGTTCTTGAATGTAAAGCGTGATTACCGCATATATTTTTCTAACAGAACAATTTGGGCTCCCCTGAGTTATTTGTAGAATATGAAGAAATATCGTTTTATTGCCGTGTTGAGGTTTTGATAATGTGTGTGTGAAATATCAATCACCAGAAATTCCAGTTCTGTATAAAATTGTATAACTATACTTGTTAATTAATAAAGTCAAATTATTTACTTATTAATTTTGTTGGGAGATATTTATACATTGATAAGAAATCCCCATAAATTAACGAACTCAGGAAAGGATTGTGGTATGTACTGATTATTACTGATTATCTGAACTAAGTTCACAAATTTACCGTAAGGTTGGAGGTGCAGAAAAACAAAACAATGAGATCTTAATTAAGATTCCACACTCACACACAACAAATCGGTCCGCCCGTGTGAAAGCCATAAAGCTTTCCCTTGTGTTGCATTAATTCACATGTGTGTTGCACTAAGGCAACCCCTTTACTGAATTGCAGTGCATTGGGCTCTACTGTACAATGTTTTGGGGTGCCATTCACACTACAACCCACCGCATGTAGAACAGGTGGGTTGCTATACATTGTAGAAATTAGTGGTAATGTGCAGAAAGAAAGTTGTGGATGTCAATGAGTCTGGCATCAAATTAAAAAACAAAACAAAAAAATAGCCAAATTATTTAAAATCCATCAAGTCTCTTTAAGTGGTTTAGATTTTAAATGACTGCTAATTTCTCCAGGCGTGGCTTTCCCTGAAAATTCATCCCAAAAGCTGATGGTTTGAGCCAGAAGGTCTTCAACACCAAATTTAATTGTGTTATCTGCTGGTAACTCTTGCAACAGTTGGGGTCAAAGCTCATGCATCTACAGTCAGAAAAAGATGTTAAGCTTATCTCTATGCCACTCTGCTTTCTCCTTCTATCAGCACTGATTGGCTCTTAAAGCTGCTTCTTCCTCTCACACTTTTGCCCTGCTGTACAAGGACTGTGAGTGGCTGATATGAGACCAAATTCGGATACTTACACTGCTTGCATTTAAAAATAAATTTAATTATGGATTAATGGTTTCAGAGCTGCATTCATTTGTGTCTTTTATATCTGCCCGCAGCTCAGTTTTAAGTGCGTGGTACAGCCAAGAATAATACTGAATCATCCTGAGAGGGAAAAATCTGGTACTGGTAATGTGCTAGATATCACGTATTGATGACCATCTTCAAAGGTCATCAATACCTGCAAAAGGTAAAGCATAATGGCCTACTATGCATCGCATAGTAGCCCATTATGTGTCACTTACCTGACACAGGAGCCTGCGATGTCACTGCTGTCCCCTCTGCTACGGAGCGTCCATCTTCTTTCTGGGTATCGTGGCTCCAGCGCTGTGATTGGCCAGAGCCGCGATGACGTCACTCCCGCGCATGCGCACGGGAGCCGCCACTAATGGCTACTCGCCGTTAGCATGCGCCGTAGGCAGCGGTGCCTGTCTTTTTGCAAACATCTTCTAAACAGTGTAGGTTTAGGAGATATTTCTTGGACCTACAGGTAAGCCTTAATCTAGGCTTACCTGTAAGTTAAAGTGGTCTGTAAGGGTTTACAACCACTTTCAAGATGGAAATATTTCCAAAGAAAGCAGCAGTACACAGTAATGTGCAGGGCTGTTTTTTAATCATTGGAGTCAGTCAGTGCACAACCTCTCTTTTTTTTTTAAAGAGATAATAAAGTATTACTAAACCCAGGAGTCTGCATTCACTATATCTGGTCTCCCACAGTACACAGAACATGGAAATGCAATTTTAGTAAATATAAACTGCTAAATACCTTTTTCTCATCAGCAGTTAGAGCAGTCTTGTGACTTCTATCAGTCCAGCCAAGCACAAACATTGAGACTCCACCACTCAAACTCTATGTGTGTATAAATTGCACACTCACCAACCATTAATATAAAACCAGCCTTCAGATATTGTCAGCTCTCATTTCTCCAACCAAAAACTGGAACCGGAAGATCTCGTGGTAGCATAGGGTTCACCAACCCCAGCCCTCCAGATACCACTCTCTCATATAGTAATAAACAAAAGGACCCAAAGAAAGTGATAAAGGGTATCATAGTGTAGTAATTTAATTACAATTCTTCAGTACACAAAAGGACACTTACATTTAATGGTGCTAATGTCAGCACCAACATAAACAGCCAACAGTGTATTTCCCAGCCGCTCATGCTGGTGTGCGTTCCAATGGCCGGAAACTGCCCAAATACGAACTGGAAGTGACATCAACGATGGTGGACACACAGCCTCAGTGCATTTCGCAACTCTTCGTTATCAGGAAGCTCCTCCAAGGTTAAACCAGAAGTGACATCAACAATGGCAGACACACAGCCTCAATGCATTTCGCAACTCTGCGTCATCAGGAAGCTCCCTGAGGACAAACCAGAAGTGACGTCAACGATGGCGGACAGACAGCCTCAGTGCATTTTGCAGCTCTGTGTCATCGGCTTCCTAAAGGCTGAACAACCTTCAGCCTTTACAGCCACTTTAATTATTTATTCAAGAGGAAAGAACATTCCAGAGTGTATACATGTACAACATATTACAGACATGTAAAACATTACTTGATAAGGTAGTGTTACAGAAAAGGGTCCATGTGACACAAGTATAGTAATCTTTCCTCTAAAGTTGCCTCTTTTTAATTTTTATATTTTTTGAAAGGCCTGGTAAGTACATTAGAAGAGACAGCAATGCTGTAGTAGGAAGACAAGGTTGGGGAAGGGAACAGCTGGGATCATCTCCTTAGGGGTCACTTCCACCTGCGATTAGATGCCGGAACCCCAGTGGGAGTTCTGCGATTAGCTGCAGGAGGCAGCCCCATTGAAAGCAATGGGAGGCTGCAAGCTAATCGTGGCCAATCATGCGTGCAATGAGTGATCGGCCCTGGGTGCAGGCAGTCTTCGCGTTTACAAGCTTAAAATTATTTTTTAAGGGTACCCCCCTACTAAAGATAATTTTGCATCTATAGCTCAGCATTAACATGGTCATTAAGTTGTATAATAATAATAATAATAATAAGATTTTTTTGATCAGATCCAATGCAAACCCATTATACAATTCTAAACACACCATATGGTGGTTCAATCTCCCACCCGCCATCTCTTGTCTATAGCCATCATTATAAAATTTGATGAAATCCCTCATATATCTGTTTGCCCTTCAGGTAGCAATTGAGGAAACTCAAACATGAACTTTGTCTTATCAGCTTGCTTATCTGTCTATCTGATTATTGTATACCTGGCAGGAAATTCCCAAAAAAAGTCGAAGAGGAAACTGCAACACGGAACTGCAGACAGAAAGCCTTTATTAGGTTTACAGAATTTCGCAAAAGAATTTATTATTTTCTGACTTCCTCCAACTTGCCAGAAACACAATTCTAATCTCTGAGTGACATTTCTAACCTTTACACTCCGAGTTGGGCAATGTGTAGTTCCAGAACTATTGAGGAACTAACATTTCTGATAATAGAATAGACAAGGTTGTGCGTTTCCGCTTAAAAAGGCCACACCCCTAATCTGGATAGATAAAGAAATCTCCCCACAAAAAAAAATTGGGGCCGGGCGCCTGAATAGGTGGTGGCTACAGCGGCCATGGATAGATTTGTGTTATGCATGAATCTATCCATAGTACACAGAGGGGGGTGGCTGGAGAGAGGGGGGCGGCGCCTGTGCGCCCTTAATGGACGCACCGCCACTGCTTCAGGGTGAATCAAGGGGGGAGTGTGCTGGGATCACCTATTAAAGATGAAAAAACCCTCAGCCTAAGGGGTAGCCTTTAGATCTTTTAAAGAGATCCTTATGGAACATCAATCCTATATCGCCTTACTCAAAGCATATTCGAAATGGACTAGAAAAGCCTGAGCAGTATGCAGTATGATTGCAGGATAGTCATGTACCGGCGTTTCTCTGGATCCAACTGCAAAGATGATCCATACAGCTTGTCATGCTCTGCTCATCTGAGACCAGACTCTGTGTGTGTGTTGACAATTTTCATCAAGGCATTACCCTATGTTTGTTAAAACCTTCCCTGAAGAAGGAGCTTTAAAAGGACCCCGAAACGTGCTGGCGATTGGTTTATATACAACATTTGTACTCACATTTAGTAGGTTTTTTTGGCCTTGTGGCCATAGACCACATTTTTCATGTCTTTTGTATCCATGTTTTATACTGTTAATTTCTTTTAAATACTTTTTTGATACTAAAAAATACAATATATTTAATACTATTATGCTTGACCTTTGCACATTCCTTGAGCCTAAAAAGTCCCAATTTTTTTGAGGGGAAATTTCTTTCTCTAACACTTACTGTTCTCGGAATATCCGTACCGGTGCTCAGCTGTCGGCTAATTGCCAGCTTATATCTCTCCACAGTTACTCAGATGTTGATGATATCCTGCTCGTCAGTCCTGCCTAATTAAACCGTCCAGTCCAGAGGAGCTCTGCCTTCACCTTGGTCACACCACAAGAAACTATCTACTGTGTTCCTGTTTTAAAGACTGGCTTTGCTGACATTCCTTCAGGCTACAGATTCTGCTTGCTGTTCCACTACTTTGATCCCTGACTCCTGGCTTGGCTGACGATCCATTCCGGTTACTGAACTTTGGCTATGTTTTGACTATGTTTGTTCTTTTATTATTAAAGTGTGATTTAACTGTACTTCTGTCTTGGTCTGATTTCATGGTTTCTGACACCTTCTTCCTCATTCACTTCAGTTACTTCTTCAGAGTTTCTCACTCAATAATTATCACTCAGGACTCCCATGGGCTTTACTTCATTGCTTCCTTCTCTAAAATCTAACAAAACGCTCAGGGTGGGTTCACACATTTGCAAATTGGATGTGGGTTTCCCCGCATCCAAGTCACGTGACAGGCAAATGTGACCTCTCAATGTAGCCGGTTCACACATATCCGGGGCGGCTGCAGTGTGGGGCATCTTTGGGTCCAGTTCAGGTGTGAATTCAGCCTAAAATTCGGACCTGAATCGCACCTGAACCAGTGTACAGGAATGCACCGGACCCCAGGCATGATATCCCGCGGCCTCACTGTCAATTATGCGCAGCTTATCCAACACGGCTTCCTACTTCACTATCTGACCAGGCACACACACTGTCACCTTATATACAGATTGCTCATTCCCTTTCCTCATTTGTCTACCCTTATGCCTCTATATCAGCCTTTCTCAACATTTTAACCCCAAAGGAACCCTTAAAATTGCAGGTCTATGGGAACACCCTATAAAAAATAATGTATCTATAGCAAATGCTACATTAGCTTGATGATTAATTCATAGATATAATAATTATTAAAATAAAACAAAATGTGGAGTATTTAGTGATCAAAATCATTCTTTGCTTTTTTTAATTTAGATACTAGTACACAAATATGCATAAATATGGATGTAATTATTTAAATCGCCTGTAGTAGTCACCAAATAGGTTTTGTATATTTGCGGGAGTATTTAGGGAAAGTGACACCCATAGGGGATAGTTTTTCAACACTGCGCTTTACATGAAAAAATGATTTTCAGTAATAAACGTTAAAAGTAATAAATATCATCATCATCTCAAAAAGACAAATGCAGATATTTAACATTGTAGTGACCCTTTACCTAGGTGGCCAATGTGATGCCATTACACTGGTGGTAAATGTGAAGCTTCTTACATTGGTGGTTGGTATGGTGAACCTTATATTGGTGGTCGGTATGGTGAACCTTATATTGGCGGTTGGTATGGTGAACCTTATTTGGCGGTTGGTATGGTGAACCTTATATTGGTGGTTGGTATGGTGAACCTTATATTGGTGGTCAGTGTGGTGCCCTTTACATTGGTGATCAGTGTGGTGCCCCTTACATTGGTAGTCAGTGTGGTGCCCCTTACATTGGTGGTCAGTGTGGTGCCCCTTACATTGGTGGTCAGTGTGGTGCCCCTTACATTGGTGGTCAGTGTGGTGCCCCTTACATTGGTGGTCAGTGTGGTGCCCCTTACATTGGTGATCAGTGTGGTGCCCCTTACATTGGTGGTCAGTGTGGTGCCCCTTACATTGGTGGTCAGTGTGGTGCCCCTTACATTGGTGGTCAGTGTGGTGCCCTTTACATTGGTGATCAGTGTGGTGCCCCTTACATTGGTGATCAGTGTGGTGGCCCCTTACATTGGTGGTCAGTGTGGTGCCCCTTACATTGGTGGTCAGTGTGGTGCCCTTTACATTGGTGGTCAGAGTGGTGCCCCTTACATTGGTGGTCAGTGTGGTGCCCCTTACATTGGTGGCACACCAAGCATCCATTAGATAGTGAATAAAATATGTTTTCTGCAATGTGTTAAAAAAAAAAAAAAAAAAACGAACAAGAAAAAAAACATAATAGCAATTGTAATTGCAGCAAAGATACAGTGCAAAACATTGCTAATGTAAAAAAAAAGTTTGGTAATCTTTGCAGATATCTTTTTTTAACATCTTTATTAAACCACAGTAACTAACTACCTGCAAACCATTTGATAAGCCTCATCCAGGTTTCTTGAAGCTCTAAAGAACCATTCGACTCCAGGAAAGCGAACTATAAACCTTCATGGGAGAGTTGAATGGTTTTCCACTGTGCACCACATGGCATGAATTTAAAAAGTAAATATATGTACATGTACATGTTTGTCTCGATAAGAAAAAATAGATTTACTCAGAAAGCACATGGGAGATACCAGATAATATCAAGACAGCGTGTCCGGGTACAGGAAATGTGTCTGGCTGTTGAACGTGAATACTTAAATAAGGATTCTTAAATGCAAAAATAAACAAAATAATTCAGTTCACACCACACGCAGTCCAGTGCGCATGGAAAGTAGATTATACGGTTTTCAATGGCATAGTTCACACCAGTTCTTGCAGTTCCAGTAAAAAAAAAGTGGAACACGCTGCATTTTTCCTGCACTGGACTGTACTGGATCTCTGTAAAATGCATCAAAAACGCACTGGAACACACATGTCCTTATTTAAGGTGCGGAAAAAAGAGGGGATAAAAATGTAATTGTCAGTGCAATAAAAAAAAAAGTATTATGGACAGTACTTAACTGTGTTGTTGTCATTGCAATAAGGCTTCAACCACCTTATTCATAAAATAGAAAACTGACAAGAAAAAAATACCAGTTCTGCAGATCAGTTTTTCTGCTCAGTCAGTTTTCTGTCAGTAATGCTTACTAAAGAAGTGAATGATCGGCTCTCGTGTTATGTCTGTAGGTGGTATTACCTTAGAAAATCCCAGCAAACATTGCCAGGGGCAACATGACTCCTCTTCCTTTTCTGTGCTAGTGTCCAAAATTAAGCAATCATTTCCATAGGGGACACTAAAAGGTTTCACCTGTTCCTATTATGAGGGACTCCCACCATCCCATCGCTGAGATCCTAGGTCCAAAAGTCTGCTATGCCCATTATGAAGAGCTTCCGCCATCCCTGCACTAAGATAAGATCCCAGGTCTACACACCTGCTGTGTCCATTATAAGAGGCCCCCATCATCCCTGCGCTGAGATCCCGAGGTCTGCACACCTGCTGTGCACTTTATGAGAGACTCCCACCATCCCATCGCTGAGATCCCAGATCTAAAAGCCTGCTGTTCCCATTATGAGGGGCTCTCACTATCCCTGCACTAAAATCCCAGGTCTACACCTGTGCTGTGTTCATTATGAGGGTTCCCACCATCCCTGCACTATGATCCTAGGTTTACACCTCTATTGTGTTCATTATGAGGGTTTCCACCATCCCAACACTAAGATCCTAGGTCAACACCTCTGCTGTGTTCATTATAAGGGCTCCCACCATCCCAGCACTATGATCCCAGGTCAACACCTCTGTTGTGTTCATTATGAGGGTTCCCACCATCCCAACACTAAGATCCTAGGTCAACACCTCTGCTGTGTTCATTATAAGGACTCCCACCATCCCAGCACTATGATCCCAGGTCAACACCTCTGTTGTGTTCATTATGAGGGTTCCCATCATCCCAGCACTAAGATCCCAGGTTTACACCTCTATTGTGTTCCTTATGAGGGTTCCCACCATCCCAAAACTAAGATCCTAGGTCAACACTTCTTCTGTGTTCATTATGTGGGTTATCACCATCCCAAAATTAAGATTCCAGGTCTACACTTCTACTGTGTTCATTACAAGGGTTCCCACCATCCCAGCACTAAGATCCCAGGTCTACACCTCTGCTGTGTTAATTATGAGGGTTCCCACCATCCCAGCACTAAGATCCCAAGTCTACACCTCTGCTGTGTTAATCATGAGGGTTCCCACCATCCCCGCACTAAGATCCCACGTCTACACCTCTGCTGTGTTAATTATAAGGGCTCCCACATCCCAGCACTATGATCCCAGGTCAACACCTCTGTTGTGTTCATTATGAGGGTTCCCATCATCCCAGCACTAAGATCCCAGGTTTACACCTCTATTGTGTTCCTTATGAGGGTTCCCACCATCCCAAAACTAAGATCCTAGGTCAACACTTCTTCTGTGTTCATTATGTGGGTTATCACCATCCCAAAATTAAGATTCCAGGTCTACACTTCTACTGTGTTCATTACAAGGGTTCCCACCATCCCAGCACTAAGATCCCACGTCTACACCTCTGCTGTGTTAATTATGAGGGTTCCCACCATCCCAGCACTAAGATCCCATGTCTACACCTCTGCTGTGTTAATTATGAGGGTTCCCACCATCCCAGCACTAAGATCCCATGTCTACACCTCTCCTGTGTTAATTATGAGAGTTCCCACCATCCCAGCACTAAGATCCCACGTCTACATCTCTGCTGTGTTAATTATAAGGGCTCCCACCATCCCAGCACTAAGATCCCACGTCTACACCTCTGCTGTGTTAATTATGAGGATTCCCATCATCCCTGCACTAAGAGCCCAGGTCTACAACTTTGCTATGTTCCTGCTCCTTTAAGAGCTATAGCAGGCGCGCCCTCTGCGCGGGGGGGAGCGGATGCGCGTGGTTGGCGGCTACGATGCCCACCGGCCACCTGCGATCGCTCCACAGAGAGCCAGAACAGGGATCTGTCAATGTAAACAAACAGATACCTGTTCTGATAGGGGAGTAGAGAGATGTCTGTTCCTAGTGATCAGGAACGGCGATCTCTCTCCTCCTCCAGTCAGCCCAGCCCCCACAATTAGAAACACCTCCCTAGGGAACACATTTAACCCCTTGATCACCACTAGTGTTAAACCCTTCCCTGCCAGTGTCATTTATACAGTAATCTGTGAATTTTTTTTAGCACTGATCGCTGTATAAATGTCACTGGTCCCAAAAAAGTATCAAAAGTGTCCGAACTGTCCATCGCAATGTCGCAGTCCCGTAAAAAAAAAAATCTCTGATCACCGCCATTACTAGTAAAAAAACAAAAATATTAATAAAAATGTCATAAATCTATCCCCTATTTTGTAGACGCTATAACTTTTACGCAAACCAGTCAACATAGGCTTATTGCGATTTTTTTTTTTTTTCAAAAAATATGTAGAAGAATACATATTGGCCTAAACTGATGAAGAAATTTGTTTTGTTTTTTTGATATTTATTATAGCAAAAAGTAAAAAATGTTTTTTTTTTTTTTTCAAAACTGTCAGTCTTTTTTTTTCCTGTTTATAGCACAAAAAATAAAAACCGCAGAGGTGATCAAATACCACCAAAAGAAATCTCTATTTGTGGGAAAAAAAGGATGTCGATTTCTCTTTGGGTACAGCGTCACACGACCGCGCAATTGTCAGTTAAAGCGACGCAGTGCAGTATTGCAAAAAAAAAAAAAATGGCCCGGTCATTAAGGGGGCAAATCTTCCGGTCCTTAAGTGGTTAAAGAACAATGTAAACTATTGGTAATGAAATATATCTATACAGATATAAAACACTATAGGGTAGTTATATTGCATACAGATTTAAAAAAAAAAACATTATTGGTAGAAATAAGTCCAAAATGAGAGTAGATTGCTAACAAAAGATGGACAGAGAGGGGGTTGTAGGTCCTAAGGGGGGATCATTAGCAGCATCGTAAGTAACAGTTGCAGGACCTACCTTCATCTCTGATTGCTGTGGAGCTTTGCAGAGCTGTGATGGTGATTTCCCCTTTTATCTGCTCTTTACTACAAACCTCCCGCCTACCTGTGTCTTCCTCTTGAGTATCTGGGACGTAAATGCAGCCTCTCAGAATGCAACTTTGACTGCCTGTCTGTGCACCAGATACACACATAGACATGACCTCAATCTCACCAGTTACGGGGCAGGGGGACTTTTCCCCAGCGAAAAGTTCACGGCTCGCCAGCAAGAGGTTTCATGGCGCCACAAGGCACAAATATATTGCTCTAGATTTAACTGGCTATACACCACACCTAAACATAAACATTATACATTTCACAATGTGACCTAATCTTAGCAATACGATCTAAAGCCAGCCGGTAAAATCTCATTTACGCCCTAACATGTTCACATTGTTTAAAAAGCCATTTTCACTTTAAATTGACAGTTTTTCATACCTCCCAACTGTCCATCTGTCCCTCTTTCCTCTTCATTTGTCCCTCATTTTGGTCTGATCTATATACTGTATATACTCCAGTATAAGTCGACCCGAATATAAGCCGGGGCACCTAATTTTACCACAAAAAACTGGGAAAACATATTGACTCGAGTATAAGCCTAGGGTGAGAAATGCGCAGCTACTGTGAGTGGAAAAGAGGGTCAACAATGCCCATTTGCAGCCTCACTGTGCCCATTTGCAGCCATAGGTCCCCCGAACTTCAAACTCGGTAGTTAAGGGTTCCTAGATGCCCCCTAGCTGCAGCCAAAATTTTGGGTCTCTGGACCCAAAGGGTCCCGAAATGACATTGCTGCAGATGGACACAGTTGACCAAATTTGGGGCCCCGTATCTCGGGGCCACTTAGTGCTAGGCATCCCAAATGTGGTGTGCAAACCCAGTGGAACTAGCACCACAATATATCCAAAGCTGGGGTTCCTAGCACCAAGTGGCCCCGAGATACAGGGCCCCAAAAATCGGTTCAGAAAATGTCAGGCACTTTTCTGCAGCAGAGAATGACATTTTTGGAACCGAATTTGGGGTCCCGTATCTCGGGGCTACTTGGTGCTAGGAACCCCAGCTTTGGATATATTGTGGTGCTAGTTTTATTGGGTTTGCACGCCAAATTTGGAGTTCCTAGCACCAAGTGTCCCCGAGATACAGGGCCCCAAAGTCGGTTCGGAAAATGACATTTTTTGCTGCAGAAAAGTGCTTGACTCGAGTATAAGTCGAGGGGGGCACTTTCAGCACAAAAAAAATATGCTGAAAAACTCGACTTATACTCGAGTATATACGGTAGTTGTATATAAAATATGCTTTTCATCTTTCGAAAAATGTTTCTCAGTTCTAAACCTTTCATCCAAATTCTAAATTGCTGCATGTGCAAATGCCAAAAGCCAATATAAAGGAATAGTAGTGGTAAAAAAAAGCACTTGTGTGTTTAACCAATCATTTTTTTTGTAAAAGTCTCCATTAAGAGGGTGTGGCAGGGGGTGTGTCCTATGCCTACATACTTTTGGTAATAGGTGTCCCTCATTTCCATTTCAGAAAGTTGGGAGGTATGGTTTTTATATTGAGACAATCCTGCCATTAAGGTCAATGTTCGGACCTTTTCATAGCTCCCAACTGTCCCTGATTTGGAGGGACTGTCCCTGATTTGGAGCAATGTCCCTCTGTCCCTCATTCCACCTCAATTGTCCCTAATTTTGGTCTGATCTATATAATTGTATATAAAATGCACTTTTTATCTTTCAAAAAGTGCTTCCCAGGGCTAAACCTTTCATCCAAATTCTAAATTGCTGCATTTGCAAATTTTAAAAGCCAATATAAAGGAATTGCAGTGGTAAAAAAAAGTCCTTGTGGATTTAATTAACCTTTATTTATTTATTTTGGTTAATTCTCCTTTAAGGGGGTCTGGCAGGAGGGCGTGTCCTATGCCTACATACATTTGTTAGTAGGTGTCCCTCATTCCCATCTCAAAATGTTGGGAGGTATGCATTTCCTGTTCTGGGGTGACAACTGTTTCTCAGTTGTGTTCGTGAGTTGTCACCCTGTGACATGCATCCCTGTCAAAGCGGAGTTCCACCCAAAAATGGAACGTCCGCTTTAAGGGAAGGTGACCCCTGACATGCCACATTTGGCATGTCATTTTTTTGGGGGGGGGGTGGTTACACTCTTTTTTGAAGGTTCCAGCTCCCACTTTCTCCCGGCACTCTGTGGCACCGGAAAAAAGTTCACCTCTCCCCCCTCCCTCTAGGCAATCACCTGGGACACGTCACAGGCCCCAGATGATTATCCGGCCAGTCACAGTGCGCAGAGCGGCACGCGCATGTGCAGTAGCCGGGCGCCCACAGTGACAACGCCGGTGCCGCAGGAAGGAGGGGGAGAGGAGTGGGGCTTCGTTCCCCCTCATCGCTGGACCCTGGGACAGGTGAGTGTCCGATTATTAAGTCAGAAGCTGCAGTATTTGTAGCTGTTGACTTTTAATTTTTCTTTTTTTTTCGGCGGAACTCCGCTTTAAGCCTTGTACACACGATCAGATTATCGGACAAATAATCATCCTTTTGTGTATTGCATGCTATCTCATATCAGGGTGGATTTGATTTAAATCACTAGTAAAAAGGCTTGATTCAACCACTTAACCTCCGGCGGCATTTTTTACTGACAAAACATGAAACATTTATTCACTGAGCACATTTTTTTTACTGACAACCAGCATACAGACGAGCGGACTTTTCGAACCGAACTCGAGTCCGTCAGAAAGATTTGAAACATGTTCCAAATCTAAAGTCCGTCTGATTTTCGACCGAAAAAGTCCGCTGCATGTCCGATGAAGCCCACACACGGTCGGATTGTCCGACGGATTCGTCCCGTTGGACCAGTCCGATCGAAAAGTCTGCCCGTGTGTACAGGGCATTACACTTAAAGAGGAGGGCCACTAAAAAAGAAAAAAAACTTTTAAAGTCAGCAGTTACAAATACTGCAGCTGCTGACTTTTAATTGGACACTCACCTGTCCCTGGGTCCTACGATGCGGGGGATCGAAGTCCCGCTCGTCTCCCTCTCTGTTCGGCGGCGCCGGCATTGCAACTGTAGGCGCCGGGCTGTGGCTTCACAGCCTGGCACCCACTGCGCATGCGCGAGTGGCGCCGAGCGCCGTGATTGGCCGCTCAGTCACCTGGGACCTGTAATGGGTCCCAGATGATTGACAGGAGGGAGGGAGCAGAGCTGAGCCCTTCCTGTGCCGAGGGGGAAGTGATGTCACCAGCCCAGGCACTGAAAGAGGCAGACTACGAGGGACCCCCTAGCAACAGGCATTTAGAGGTGAGTAAAAAAAAAAATATATCCAAATTTTTTTGTATTTTTTTTTTTTACGATTTTTCATGTAGTTTTTTTTTTTTTGGGTGGAACACCACTTTAAAAAGTCAACACAGTGTAGCACTACCCCTGAAGGAGCTGCTAATGAATGTTTGATTCTTCACCCTGCCTCTTAACCCCAAGAACGGTCTTAACCCCTCTGGCACACCTGCTTGGTAATATTAGTGTGGGACCGAGCAATAGAGAGAAACACAATGATGATAACCCATAAAGTATATTTACCAAAGCCCTGCATCCCGTCACTTTACCAGCTGTAGTAGTAAATAGAGACTCACACAGAATAGCAATTAAAGACTCAGAAAGTTTACTAAAGTGGATATCAAACACGATGAACAATGTAATGTGACAAATCAGAAACAATAAATGTCAGTAGATAACAGTTAGTGTATATGTGAAACGGTGAGTTCAATAATCACAGTAGGGAGTATATGCAGACGAGTGTATAATGGGACAGGCGTTCAATATGCTTCAATTCCTATATTAAACACCTTCCCACTGAAACCCCAATACACACACACCAAACTGTTATAATATAATGTTACTTACATCCAACAGTACAATGCAATATTTAACTTGCACTCAAGGGCTCCCCCTAGGTGGTAATTCAATGTTCAAACTATAAAGTAGAGCTGTGATGCTGTGCAGAAGATGATGAAAGTTCCTTTTCTCCAAGTATCTTCAGCTAGCCTGTATTTTAAACTGCAGTATTTGTAATCCAACAGGGAAACAAAGAGAAAGCAAAGTGTGGAATAAATGATGTGTTGATAACTGAAGAAATAGGGCACTTGTAACACTTCCTTCTTATCTGTGAGTGTAATACAGTACTGACTTTATAGTACAGAGAATAACAGACCCTAGAGTTCAGCTGTATGCGGCCTGTGAATAGGTAGGATCACTTCTGGGGGACTACAAGTCTCACCAGCAGTCTGTAAATAACTCACTCAGCAATTAGCGCACTTTACTGAAATGGGCAGGTGCCCTCTCACCACAATAGACCCAGAGGCTGTGAGGCTCCGTCCAGTCTCCCCTCTTGATGTCTCAGTCTGATGGAAGATGGCGCCGCCGCGTTGTACCGATCCTCCGGATGGCTGAGATGCAGGAAACTACCAGATGTCCTGGCACTGCACACTGATCCGCTTGCTAAGCTGGCCGGGCTGTACTCTGAAGTCCCTCAGAGGTTGGTGGTCCTGCTCCGCGCCGCAGTCTCTCAGCCCAGGTCACACACGCAGACCTCCTGCTGGTTGTTGAATGGCGTCCGGAGAGGCTGAAAGCAGGCCACGCCTGTCCTTTTATCTGTTTACCCAGCAGGCTGTTCTGTGACTTGGCATTGTGGGTCTGTGGCTTGGCATTGTGGGTCAGTAGTTCCCAGACTGATTTAACAACACGAGTCACTTCCTCATCAAACTACATTCCCCACAATGCATAGTTTGCTTCTTAAAAAAAAAGAAAGATCCCGGTAAAGTTTCAGCGGTCACTAGAGGGAGCCAAACCCTTACTTAAGAAACAACATATTACTTAATATTATAACTTTTGGTAGCAAACCCCTGTGATACAACAGCATACCAAATTATCAGCCCCTGATATTTACTGACAGTTGTAAAAGAAAATCAGGGTTTTTTACAAACTGCCAGTAAATTTACTGACAGTTGGCAACCCTGACAAGATCTCCCTTTATGAGTCCCGGTATAGCCGTCTCACCGCTCCGGGGCTTAGAAATCCCCTCTGCCTTCTCTCTTCTTCTTGCCTACTGACAGGATGGGCTACACGGGTTCTGATTGGTCGACGCCAACCAATTAGAATGCTCCTAAACGTACCCCCTGAAGGGGGTACATTTTGGAAATTAAGTCAAGTGGATTTATAAGCCCGAACCCGTGAGGCGGCTATAGCAGGGCTCATAACGGGAGATTGCCATGTTCCAGGTCAGCGGGACTGGGAGGGGGCGGTGAGGAGGGGGTCCTGTGTAAGTTCACCTTATTGATTTTTCTGTAAAGGTGAACTTACCCTTTAAGGACCACCCACCGCATATACTGTATACTGCGGCAGGACAACCCTATTGCCCGTACGTAGTTTCGTGCACAAGTCACTGTGGGCGAACATGTGCCCGCTGCACAGCAGGGGGAGCAGATGCGCAGGTCCGGCAGCCATGATTTTCGCCGGCCCCTCACAATCACTCCTCAGAGAGCCAGAACGGGGATCTGCCTTTTTAAACAAAACAGATCCCCGTTCTGACAGGAGAGTACAGTGAGATCGTCCGTTCCTTGTGATCAGGAACAGCGATCTCTCTCTACTCCCAGTCAGACACCTCCCTAGGGAGCAATTAACCCTTTGATCGCCCCTGGTGTTAACCCCTTCCCTGCCAGTGACATTTATACAGTATTCAGCGGCTATTTTTAGCTTTGATCACTGTAATAATGTCACTGGTCTCAAAAAAGTGTCAAAAGTGTCCGATCTGTCCGCCACAATGTCGCAGTCCCGCTAAAAATCGCTGATCACCGTTATTATTTGTAAAAAAAAAAAAAAAAATAATAATAATAATAAAAATGGCATAAATATATAATTTGTAGACGCTATAACTTTTGCGCAAACCAATCAATATACGCTTATTGCTATTTTTTACCAAAAACATGAAGAATCCATATTGGCCTAAACTGATGAAGAAATTTGTTTTTTTACATATTTTTTTCGGGGGATATTTATTATAGCAAAAAGTACAAAATATTGTTTTTTTTTTTCTCAAAATTGTCAGTCTTTTTTTGTTTATAGCGCAAAAGATAAAAAACACAGAGGTTATCAAACACCAGCAAAAGAAAGCTCTATTTGTGGGGAAAAAAGGACGCCAATTTTGTTTGGGTACAGTGTCGCACGACTGCGCAATTTGCAGTTAAAGGGATGCAGTGCCGTATCGCAAAAAATGGCCTTATCATCGAGGGGAAAAATCCTTCCGGTCCTTAAGTGGTTAAATCAACTCGATTTAAATCATAATTTTTAAAGAGCACCTGTCATCTCTGTCCCGCAGCGGCTCCTCCTCTGATCGGCTGGTGACTCACCGACAGTCCCATTCAGGGACGGCTGGTGATGCGGCAGGGACCCAATAAGGTGAGGGACGTGGCGGCAGCCGGAGACTGAATGCCCGCTAACAGGCGCTGCCATGATGGATCTGAAATGACAGGTGCTCTTTAAATGTAAGGACTTATTCTTGCTGCTATTCTTTAATATTTGCAAGTAAAATGAAGGTTTCCTACTTAGAATAATAAGCTGTCAGGTTAGTAAAACAGCGATATCGGAACTGATTTAATCATACAGTTTGTAGTGTACATAGATTTGCAAAACAATGGGATAAAGGAATATTCATGAGCTTTGTTTTATCTCACGGTTACTGTGAAATTGTGTGAATGCATCAATGCAGTGCATGTTCTCTCAGCTTGCAGAGCTTGGATTCATTGAATGAGTTTACCAAAAATGTAAATATTGCAGAATATACAGCCTCCTGCCACATAACTAATCTCCATTTCATGCTGAGTAAACTGTTTTTAACGTATCTTATCTATATTATCTATTATCTTATCTATCTATCTTGAAATAAATTTGATAAAAAATAAACAAATCTAATTGAAATCAGAAAAATCAGATTTAAATCAAAAATTGTAATCATTGATTTTTATCCACCCTGTCGCATATCAAAAGTGAAGAGGTCACTCAACTTGCCAAATTTCGACAGAGGTACGACAGAATACAACTTCAGAAGTGATGTAATGTGTTGAATTGTTGTGTGATGTATTCTTTCGTTTACGAGCATGCGTAGTCTTGCTCTTACGACTTTTTTTTTAGGACAAAAACTGTCCTGATTAAACCACAATCGGACGTTGTGCTCACATATGATAAAAATTTTATAGCACTCACCTTCACAACTTTTTGTCGTCTGAAAAGTCTGAATCGGGCTGTGGAAAGCACTATACTAACGATCAGATAATCGCTCGCTGTACAGAATTTTACTTCCGATTTTCTTTTCGTGTGTATGGGCCTTTAGTGGGGGAGCAGCAATAAGGTGACCAGATTTTCACTTTTAACTACACAAAATCATACCCTATTTATAGCCACAAGTACAAAATCACACCCTGATTTTCCCTGTTGGGGGGCAGTTGAAACAAACAGTACAGAGGTGAGGACAGGCAGTACAGAGAGAAGCAGTTGATGGTGAGGACAGGCAGTACAGAGAGAAGCAGCTGATGGTGAGGACAGGCAGTACAGAGGGGGGCAGTTGATGGTGAGGACAGGCAGTACAGGGGGAAGCAATTGATGGTGAGGACAGGCAGTACAAAGGGAAACAATTGATGGTGAGGACAGGCAGTACAGGGGGAGGAAGCTGATGGTGAGGACAGGCAGTACAGAGGGAAGCAGTTGATGGTGAGGACAGGCAGTACAGAGGGAGGCAGTTGATGGTGAGGACAGGCACTACAGGGGGAGGCAGTTGATGGTGAGGACAGGCAGTACAGAGGGAAGCAGTTGATGGTGAGGACAGGCAGTACAGAGGAAAGCAATTGATGGTGAGGACAGGCAGTACAGAGGGGGGCAGTTGATGGTGAGGACAGGCAGTACAGAGGGAAGCAATTGATGGTGAGGACATGCAGTACAGAGGGAAGCAGTTGATGGTGAGGACAGGCAGTACAGAGGGAGGCAGTTGATGGTGAGGACAGGCAGTACAGAGGAAAGCAATTGATGGTGAGGACAGGCAGTACAGGGGGAGGCAGTTGATGGTGAGGACAGGCAGTACAGAGGGAAGCAGTTGATGGTGAGGACAGGCAGTACAGGGGGAGGCAGTTGATGGTGAGGACAGGCAGTACAGAGGGAAGCAGTTGATGGTGAGGACAGGCAGTACAGAGGGAAGCAGTTGGTGGTGAGGACAGGCAGTACAGAGGGAGGCAGTTGATGGTGAGGACAGGCAGTACAGAGGGAAGCAATTGATGGTGAGGACAGGCAGTACAGGGGGAGGCAGTTGATGGAGTGGACAGGCAGTACAGAGGGGGGCAGTTGATGGTGAGGACAGGCAGTACAGAGGGAAGCAGTTGATGGTGAGGACAGGCAGTACAGAGGGAGGCAGTTGATGGTGAGGACAGGCAGTACAGAGGGAAGCAGTTGATGGTGAGGACAGGCAGTACAGAGGGAGGCAGTTGATGGTGAGGACAGGCAGTACAGAGGGAAGCAATTGATGGTGAGGACAGGCAGTACAGAGGGGGGCAGTTGATGGTGAGGACAGGCAGTACAGGGGGAGGCAGTTGATGGAGTGGACAGGCAGTACAGAGGGGGGCAGTTGATGGTGAGGACAGGCAGTACAGGGGGAGGCAGTTGATGGAGTGGACAGGCAGTACAGAGGGAGGCAGTTGATGGTGAGGACAGGCAGTACAGGGGGAGGCAGTTGATGGTGAGGACAGGCAGTACAGGGGGAGGCAGCTGATGGTGAGGACAGGCAGTACAGAGGGAAGCAGTTGATGGTGAGGACAGGCAGTACAGGGGGAGGCAGTTGATGGTGAGGACAGGCAGTACAGAGGGAAGCAATTGATGGTGAGGACAGGCAGTACAGAGGGGGGCAGTTGATGGTGAGGACAGGCAGTACAGAGGGAAGCAATTGATGGTGAGGACAGGCAGTACAGAGGGAAGCAATTGATGGTGAGGACAGGCAGTACAGAGGGGGGCAGTTGATGGTGAGGACAGGCAGTACAGAGGGAAGCAATTGATGGTGAGGACAGGCAGTACAGAGGGGGCAGTTGATGGTGAGGACAGGCAGTACAGAGGGAAGCAGTTGATGGTGAGGACAGGCAGTACAGAGGGAGGCAGTTGATGGTGAGGACAGGCAGTACAGAGGAAAGCAATTGATGGTGAGGACAGGCAGTACAGGGGGAGGCAGTTGATGGTGAGGACAGGCAGTACAGAGGGAAGCAGTTGATGGTGAGGACAGGCAGTACAGGGGGAGGCAGTTGATGGTGAGGACAGGCAGTACAGAGGGAAGCAGTTGATGGTGAGGACAGGCAGTACAGAGGGAAGCAGTTGGTGGTGAGGACAGGCAGTACAGAGGGAGGCAGTTGATGGTGAGGACAGGCAGTACAGAGGGAAGCAATTGATGGTGAGGACAGGCAGTACAGAGGGAAGCAGTTGATGGTGAGGACAGGCAGTACAGAGGGAGGCAGTTGATGGTGAGGACAGGCAGTACAGAGGGAAGCAGTTGATGGTGAGGACAGGCAGTACAGAGGGAGGCAGTTGATGGTGAGGACAGGCAGTACAGAGGGAAGCAATTGATGGTGAGGACAGGCAGTACAGAGGGGGGCAGTTGATGGTGAGGACAGGCAGTACAGGGGGAGGCAGTTGATGGAGTGGACAGGCAGTACAGAGGGGGGCAGTTGATGGTGAGGACAGGCAGTACAGGGGGAGGCAGTTGATGGAGTGGACAGGCAGTACAGAGGGAGGCAGTTGATGGTGAGGACAGGCAGTACAGGGGGAGGCAGTTGATGGTGAGGACAGGCAGTACAGGGGGAGGCAGCTGATGGTGAGGACAGGCAGTACAGAGGGAAGCAGTTGATGGTGAGGACAGGCAGTACAGGGGGAGGCAGTTGATGGTGAGGACAGGCAGTACAGAGGGAAGCAATTGATGGTGAGGACAGGCAGTACAGAGGGGGGCAGTTGATGGTGAGGACAGGCAGTACAGAGGGAAGCAATTGATGGTGAGGACAGGCAGTACAGAGGGGGCAGTTGATGGTGAGGACAGGCAGTACAGAGGGAAGCAATTGATGGTGAGGACAGGCAGTACAGAGGGAAGCAATTGATGGTGAGGACAGGCAGTACAGGGGGAGGCAGTTGATGGTGAGGACAGGCAGTACAGAGGGAAGCAATTGATGGTGAGGACAGGCAGTACAGAGGGAAGCAATTGATGGTGAGGACAGGCAGTACAGAGGGGGGCAGTTGATGGTGAGGACAGGCAGTACAGGGGGAGGCAGTTGATGGAGTGGACAGGCAGTACAGAGGGGGGCAGTTGATGGTGAGGACAGGCAGTACAGGGGGAGGCAGTTGATGGAGTGGACAGGCAGTACAGAGGGAGGCAGTTGATGGTGAGGACAGGCAGTACAGGGGGAGGAAGCTGATGGTGAGGACAGGCAGTACAGAGGGAGGCAGTTGATGGTGAGGACAGGCAGTACAGGGGGAGGCAGTTGATGGAGTGGACAGGCAGTACAGAGGGAGGCAGTTGATGGTGAGGACAGGCAGTACAGGGGGAGGCAGTTGATGGTGAGGACAGGCAGTACAGGGGGAGGCAGCTGATGGTGAGGACAGGCAGTACAGAGGGAAGCAGTTGATGGTGAGGACAGGCAGTACAGGGGGAGGCAGTTGATGGTGGGGACAGGCAGTACAGAGGGAAGCAATTGATGGTGAGGACAGGCAGTACAGAGGGGGGCAGTTGATGGTGAGGACAGGCAGTACAGAGGGAAGCAATTGATGGTGAGGACAGGCAGTACAGAGGGGGGCAGTTGATGGTGAGGACAGGCAGTACAGAGGGAAGCAATTGATGGTGAGGACAGGCAGTACAGGGGGAAGCAATTGATGGTGAGGACAGGCAGTACAGAGGGGGGCAGTTGATGGTGAGGACAGGCAGTACAGAGGGAAGCAATTGATGGTGAGGACAGGCAGTACAGAGGGAAGCAATTGATGGTGAGGACAGGCAGTACAGGGGGAGGCAGTTGATGGAGTGGACAGGCAGTACAGAGGGGGGCAGTTGATGGTGAGGACAGGCAGTACAGGGGGAGGCAGTTGATGGAGTGGACAGGCAGTACAGAGGGAGGCAGTTGATGGTGAGGACAGGCAGTACAGGGGGAGGCAGTTGATGGTGAGGACAGGCAGTACAGGGGGAGGCAGCTGATGGTGAGGACAGGCAGTACAGAGGGAAGCAGTTGATGGTGAGGACAGGCAGTACAGGGGGAGGCAGTTGATGGTGAGGACAGGCAGTACAGAGGAAAGCAGTTGATGGTGAGGACAGGCAGTACAGAGGGAGGCAGTTGATGGTGAGGACAGGCAGTACAGGGGGAGGCAGTTGATGATGAGGACAGGCAGTACAGAGGGAAGCAGTTGATGGTGAGGACAGGCAGTACAGGGGGAGGCAGCTGATGGTGAGGACAGGCAGTACAGGGGGAGGCAGTTGATGGTGAGGACAGGCAGTACAGAGGGAAGCAGTTGATGGTGAGGACAGGCGGTACAGGGGGAGGCAGTTGATGGTGAGGACAGGCAGTACAGAGGGAAGCAGTTGATGGTGAGGACAGGCAGTACAGGGGGAGGCAGTTGATGGTGGGGACAGACAGTACAGGGGGAGGAAGCTGATGGTGAGGACAGGCAGTACAGAGGGAGGCAGTTGATGGTGAGGACAGGCAGTACAGAGGGAAGCAGTTGATGGTGAGGACAGGCAGTACACAGGGAAGCAGTTGATGGTGAGGACAGGCAGTACAGGGGGAGGCAGTTGATGGTGGGGACAGGCAAAAAACATAGGAAGCAGTTGATGAAGTGGACAGGCAGTACAGTGGGGGCAGTTGATGGAGCGGACATGCAATACATAGGGAGCAGTTGATGGAGTGGACATCAGTACAGGGGGAGGCAGTTGATGGTGGAGACAGGCAAAACATAGGGAGCAGTTGATGAATGAGACATGCAGTACAGGGGGAGGCAGTCGATGGTGGGGACAGGCAATACATAGGGAGCAGTTGATGGAGCAGCACTGGATGGAAAGAGATACAAAATTCTTTGGCAGACAGTAGAACCCTGGCTGGTAGAAGATTACCTTTAACACTATCCATGGCCTTCCCACAATAAAATGTATACATTCTTCTGCAACCCTCAGGAAAACCTTTAATGACACAGACCCCGACCAGTTATTATTGTTCTTATGTCTTTAAGAGCATCATAAGTTCCTTTTATGTGTCATAGGCTGTCATTATTTTGGAGACTCTTCCTACTAACATTTCATCACTCTGTAATTCTTTGACTGATACCCCTGTATGTAGGCACTGACTATGGAGCCTACTCAGAACTCTGTTGCTTGCCTCATGTTGATCTTAGTATTTTCAAATCATGGCACTGCTTACACCTCTGCTGCTGACACATATCGCTACCTGGTGATCTCCTTTATATGACCTACTTTGTTAGCTTTGTTTTGCAATTGTGATTTAGTTGCTGCAAAGTCAGCATGTATATATATATAGACTATATATAGCCCAAACCATTTTTATTTTACACAGGGTATGGAATGGTTGGAATCCCTGTCAGGTTTTTATTGCTGTGCACAAGGATTCATTTTTCCTGTTACCACCAATACAACAGCTAAAAGGTATACTCTTTATTTGCTACAAATATGCTAAAAGGCATATAAAGAACAAACCCCATACCTGAAAAACAATAAAATTTACAAGTAAAAGGTTTGGCATGTAATGGGGTTGATTTACTAAAACCGGAGAGAGCAAAATCTGGTGCAGCTCTGCATAGAAACCAATCAGCTTTTAGTTTTTTTTTCAAAGCTTAAAGTGATTGTAAAGGCAATTTTTTTTTTTTAACCACTTGACAACTGGGCACTTAAACCCCCTTCCTAACCAGACCTTTCAGCTTTTGGTGCTCTCACATTTTGAATGACAATTACTCAGTCATGCAACACTGTATCTATATGAAATTTTTGTCCTTTTTTTCACACAAATGGAGCTTTCTTTTGGTGGTATTTAATCACCGCTGGTTTCTTTATTTTTTGCGCCGTAAAAGAAAAAAGACCGATAAATCTGTAAAAAAATACATTTTTCTTCATTTCTGTTATAATATTTTGCAAACTAGTAATTTTTCTTCATATATTTTGGCCAGAGTTTATACCGCTACATATCTTTGGTAAAAATAACCCAGATCGGTGGATATTATTTGGTCTTTTTGAAAGCTATAGAGTCCAAAAGCTATGGTGCGAATATCTGAAAATTGATCACACCTGAAGTACTGACGGCCTATCTCATTTCTTGAGACCCTAATATGCCAGAAAAGTACAAATACCCCCCAAATGACCCCTTTTTGGAAAGAAGACATTCCAAGGTATTTAGAAAGATGCATGGTGAGTTTTTTGAAGTTGTCATTTTTTCCCACAATTCTTTGCAAAATCAAGGTTTTTTTTTAACTTTTTTTTATTTTCCACAAAATTGTCATATTAGCAGGTTATTTCTCACACACCGCATATGCATACCACAAATTACACCCCAAAACACATTCTGCTATTAGTCCTGAGTTTGGCGATACCACATGTGTGAGACTTTTACACAGCGTGGCCACATACAGAGGCCCAACATGCACGGAGCACCTTCAGGTGTTCTGGAGCACCCAGGCCAATTCTGACATTTCTCTCCTACATGTAAAAATCATCATTTATTAGCTAGAAAATTACATAGAACCCCAAAACATTATATATGTTTTTTTAGCAAAGACCCTAGTGAATACAATGGCGGATGTTGCAACCTTTTATCTCGCACGGTATTTGCGCAGCAATTTTTTTAACGCGTTTTTTTGGAAAAAAAACTGTTTTGTGCTTTACAAAAACCAAAACAGTAAAGTTAGCCCAATGTTTTTACATAATGTGAAAGATGAAGTTACGCCGAGTAAATAGATACCCAACATGTCAACTTTCAAAATTGCACGCGCTTGTGGAATGGCGCCAAACTTTGCTACTCAAAAATCCCCAACGCTTTCAAATTTTTTACTGGTTACATGTTTTGAGTTACAGAGGAGGTCTAGGACCAAAATTATTACTCTCGCTCTACCGATCGCAGCGATACCTCACATGTGTGGTTTGAACACCGTTTTCATATGTGGGCGGGACTTATGTATGTGTTCGCTTCTGCATGCAAGCACACAGGGACAGGGGCGCTTTAAAAATTTTTTTTTTTTTTTTTTTTATTGTTCATTTTACTTTATTTTAGTTTGATGCTTTTTTCCAAAAAAAAAAATTTTGACCACTTTTATTTCTATTACAGGGAATGTAAACATCCTTGTAATAGGAATATGGCATGACAGGTCCTCTTTACAGTGAGATATGGGGTCAATAAGACCCCACATCTCACCTCTAGGCTGGGAAGCCTGAAATTTAAAAAAAAAAAAAACAATCCTGGCTTCGATCATATCGGTGAGTCGGTAGAAGCGCGGGAGGGGGGGACATCCCCTCTCGCCTCCCGTAAGAACGATCAAGCAGTGGAATAGGTGCTATGATCGTTCTTATGGTGTAGGGAATCGCCGGCTGAAAAAGCTGATATCTGAATGATGCCTGTAGCTGCACCCATCATTCAGATATCCCCGCACAAAGTCAAGGACGTTGTATGACGGCCGGCGGGCGAAAGTGGTTAAAACGCATTTTTTTTTTTTTAACACAGAGTTGTCCATTTATACAATATTTCTACCACATAGCATGTACATTCCAAAAATGACACCCCAAAATAGATTCTCCTGCTCCCCCTGAGTAAGGCAAAACCACATGTGTGAGACTTCCACAGCCTGGCCACATACAGAGCATTGGATTATGTTGGTTGATGTCACAACCTCTGGATTTGCAAGCTATTATAAGATGTTTTTTTTTTTTAGAATTGGCTATTTTTAACTTTGATGTAATAAATATATTGTATTATAAATGTTTACATTGTGCAGTATTGTTGCTGACCATCTGAGGCATATTAAAGTCCCCTTTTTCTGAATAATTGGTCTTGGTGCATTAGTGTAGAGATGATGCCTCTAGGCAGTGGCGTCGCTAGGAGGTGGCTATTGGGGCTATAGCCCCGACTCTGGGGCCCATAGCCCCAAGTATAGGGTTGCCACCGGTCTACTTGAGTGTGGTAAGATCGCTGAAGAGAAAAGTGTGTGTTCTCCTCCCTCCAGCCTGCAAGGAGACCAGAGGACTAGGAGGTGGGCAGAGCACAACACTCTGAAGGGAGACCAGAGGTTTAGGATGTGGGCAGAGCACAGCACCCAGCAGGGACGCCAGAGGGTTAGGATGTGGGCAGAACACAGCATACAGCAGGGAGACCAAAGGATTAGGATGTGGGCAGAGCACAGCACTCTGCAGGGAGACCAAAGGATTAGGATGTGGGCAGAACACAGCACCCAGCAGGGACACCAGAGGGTTAGGATGTGGGCAGAACACAGCACCCAGCAGGGACACCAGAGGGTTAGGATGTGGGCAGAACACAGCACCCAGCAGGGACATCAGAGGGTTAGGATGTGGGCAGAACACAGCACCCAGCAGGCAGAGCAGAGAGTTAGGATGTGGGCAAAACACAGCACCCAGCAAGGACACCTGAGGACTAGGATGAAGGGACACTTAATGTAAGGAGCGGCTCTCTGGGGACCCTGATGTAAGTAGGGGGGCACTCTGGGAAGGGCTCTTTGGGACAGATCCACACTCAGATATGTAACAATATTTTATATATAAAATATTGTTACGTATCCACTGTACACATATATATATATATATATATATATATATATATATATATATATATATATATATATACACACACACAGTATATATATATATATATATAATAGATTACACACATACACACACGTGTATATTATATACATGTGTATGCCCGCCCAACCGTATGACTTTCTTAACTTCGCTGCTACGGGCTCTAGCCCCAGATCTTTTGTAGTCCTAGCAACGCCCCTGCTGCTGGGTGCTGTGTTCTGCCCACATCCTAACCCTCTGATGTCCCTGCTGGGTGCTGTGTTCTGCCCACATCCTAACCCTCTGGTGTCCCTGCTGGGTGCTGTGTTCTGCCCACATCCTAACCCTCTGGTGTCCCTGCTGGGTGCTGTGTTCTGCCCACATCCTAATCCTTTGGTCTCCCTGCAGAGTGCTGTGCTCTGCCCACATCCTAATCCTTTGGTCTCCATGCTGTATGCTGTGTTCTGCCCACATCCTAACCCTCTGGTGTCCCTGCTGGGTGCTGTGTTCTGCCCACATCCTAACCCTCTGGCGTCCCTGCTGGGTGCTGTGCTCTGCCCACATCCTAAACCTCTGGTCTCCCTTCAGAGTGTTGTGCTCTGCCCACCTCCTAGTCCTCTGGTCTCCTTGCAGGCTGGAGGGAGGAGAACACACACTTTTCTCTTCAGCGATCTTACCACACTCAAGTAGACCGGTGGCAACCCTATACTCGGGGCTATGGGCCCCAGAGTCGGGGCTATAGCCCCAATAGCCACCCCCTAGCGACGCCACTGCCCAGCAGGCAGAGCAGAGAGTTAGGATGTGGGCAAAACACAGCACCCAGCAAGGACACCTGAGGACTAGGATGAAGGGACACTTAATGTAAGGAGCGGCTCTCTGGGGACCCTGATGTAAGTAGGGAGGCACTCTGGGAAGGGCTCTTTGGGACAGATCCACACTCAGATATGTAACAATATTTTATATATAAAATATTGTTACGTATCCACTGTACACATATATATATATATATATATATATATATATATATATATATACACACACACACACACACAGTATATATATATATATATATATATAATAGATTACACACATACACACACGTGTATATTATATACATGTGTATGCCCGCCCAACCGTATGACTTTCTTAACTTCGCTGCTACGGGCTCTAGCCCCAGATCTTTTGTAGTCCTAGCAACGCCCCTGCCTCTAGGAGTGAGATATTATTAATAACACTTTAGTCCCATATGTGTTTCTTTACATTGAGCAACCGCTATGGCGCCTCTTGTTGGCTGCTCCTCAGAAACTGAACATAGCAGAAGCTATGACATCATCAAACTGAATGCTGATTAGCTGCTTGCAGTAAACACTTCTCTTGGTCTTTTTTTTTTTTTTTTTCCCAAATTTACTGAAATGTCACAAATTAACATTGGACGTTGGAGGGAGGACATCAGATCTCGGTATCACCCGCGCAGAAGTTCTCACACCTAATGCTCCTACACAGGGCATATTACACACCAAAGAGACTGTTTGAATTTGGGCGGAGGGCGGATGCAAATTGCCCAAGATGCCAGAATACAGGGGACTTGATCCATACGATATGGAAATGCCCAAAATTACATCGGTACTGGACAGAAATATTAGAACTTATAAATAAGATCTTTAAATTAGGATTGAAAATGGATCCAAAGTTATGTGTATTGGGAGTTGGGGAATGCCAAGGGAGAGGAAATAATATAAACAAAGCAGTGGTGAGATGCCTTTTTCAGGCAAGGAAATTAATAGCCCTGAGGTGGCAGGCGGAGAGACCCCCTTCAAAGGATGACTGGATTAGAACAGTGACAGACACGGTATGGAAAGAAAAGGTAGTATACGTAAGGAGGAAAAATTTGAAGGAGTTCAAAAAAATTTGGAACCCATGGTTAGAAGAAATAGGGTATCCCTTGTAAAGTGTGTGTAGGAAGAGGTGTTGTAGACGTACACAGAGGATTAAAGAACTACCGAAGGGAAAACAGTTAGACCCTTGGGTTGGAGGGTGGGGGGATAGGCAGGGGGGAAAAAAAACAAAAAAACGGGTGAATAATGTTTTAGGATATTTTATACTTGGAGTGTTGTGCATATGAGTTTGGAATGTTTATCGTTGATGGAAATTACTGTATAACACTGTGTAATGAATAAAGATTATTAAAAAAAAAAAAAAAAAAAAGACAAATTAACATTTCATTCACCATCATACAAATCAAAAAAAGTTAAAAAAAACAGATTCACGATTACTAACCGCTTGCTGCCCAGGACAATTTTGACATTTTCACATGTATTTTTAACCCCTTGCCTACTGGGCACTTTCACCCCCTTCCTGCCCAGGCCATTTTCTTTCAATGACAATTGCGTGGTCATGCAACACTGTACCCAAACAAAATTTTTATCATTTTTTTTAACACAAATAGAGCTTTCTTCGGTGGTATTTAATAACCACTGGGGTTTTTTATTTTTTGCTAAATAAACGAATAAAGACCGAAAATTTTGAAAAACAGAAAAGGTTTTCATAGTTTGTTATAACATTTTGCAGGTAATTTTTCTCCTTCATTGATGTGCGCTGATGAGGCTGCACTGATGGGCACTGATGGGCACTGATGTGCAGTGATAGGCTGCACTGATGGGCACTGATAGGCGGCACTGATAGATGACACTGATGAGGAGGTACAGATTGGCAGCACTGATGGGAACTGATTGGCCTCACTGGTGGGCACTGATGAGGAGGCACTGATGGGCACTGATTGGCAGCACTTGTGGGCACAGATTGGCAGCACTGTTGGGACTGCACTGATAATCAGTGCCCTGATTATCACTGTGAATATCCATTTTTTGGAGAAGCCGGTTATCAGCGCTTTTCTCCGATCCTCATACTGTCAGCATCAGGAAAGGAGTGCTGATGAGCGTCTTCTGTTGACATCCGTGATCAGCTGTGATTGGACATAGATGATCACATGGTAAAGAGCCGCTCCGGAGGACACTGTAACCACAAAGCGCGTCGCCCATGCCCCGCAGCGGGCGCGATCACGGGACGCCGTCACATGACAGTGTCCCAGAACTAGCCACGCTGTAGCCATCATTCGGCTATAGCGCAGTCGGCAAGTGGTTAAATTAGCATTTTTAAAATTACTTAGAACCCCCAAACATTATATATTTTCTGAAAGCAAAGGCTCTGGAAAATAAAATAGTGGCTTTTGTAAAAAAAAAAAATGTACACGATATTTGCACAGCAGTCTATTAACCGCAAAGACAAAGAAGATGGGTACGCTTAGCCCTGTGCGTCAGTCCCCACTTGGCCTAAAACTTAGCTATCAATAAGTGTTTTCAATGATTAGGAAATAATACACTTTAATAAATTTTAGTGCACACGAACGCAATAAAATACCTAATATTTTAGATAAAATTTAAAAGACAAATGATGGCACCTGAAATTGTCCATAGATTACTCTTTAACCACTTACCAACCGGCCCATAGCCGAATGACGGCTGCAGGGCGGTTGGATAACTCTGGGAGGGCGTACTATGACATCCTCCCAGAATTCCCCTCTCGCGCGCCCCCTGGGGCGCGCACCCGAACACATCCGTGACCGCCGGGTCCTAAGGACCCGGCGCATCACGGATCCCGGTAAATGGCCGCTAATCGCGGCCGTTTACCATGTGATCGCGCCGTCAAATGACGGCGCGATCACATGTAAACAGACCGGCGTCATCTGATGACGCCGGTTCCTCTCCTCCCCCTCTCCTCCCCGCCTGTGTACCGATCGGTACACAGTGAGCGGGGAGGGGGATGGATGGATGTCTGCAGCGCTGTGGGCTGTATGTGTAGTGCCCACAGCGCTGCACAGAGACATCCAGGCATCCATCCATCCATGCTCAGCCATCCCCACTACACTGCAATGCTGAGCAATACTCTGCAACACCCCCACAATACTCTGCAATGCTGTGCAATACTCTGCAACACCCCCACAATACTCTGCAACACCCCCACAATACTCTGCAACACCCCCACAATACTCTGCAATGCTGTGCAGTACTCTGCAATACCCTCACAATACTCTGCAATACCCCCACAATACTCTGCAATGCCCCCACAATACTCTGCAATGCTGTGCAATACTCTGCAATACCCCCACAATACTCTGCAATGCCCCCGCCATACTCTGCAATGCCCCCACAATACTTTGCAATGCCCCCGCCATACTCTGCAATGCCCCCACAATACTCTGCAATGCTGTGCAATACTCTGCAATTCCCCCGCAATACTCTGCAATGCCCCCGCCATACTCTGCAATGCCCCCGCCATACCCTGCAATGCCCCCGCCATACTCTGCCATGCCCCGCCATACCCCGCCATACTCCGCAATACCCCGCCATACTCCGCAATACCCCGCCATACTCTGCCATACTCTGCCATACCCTGCAATACCCTGCAATACCCCGCCATACTCCGCAATACCCCGCCATACTCCGCCATACTCTGCCATGCTCTGCAATACCCCGCCATACTCCGTAATACCCCGCCATACTCCGCAATACCCCGCCATACTCCGCAATACCCCGCCATACTCCGCAATACCCCGCCATACCAAGCCATGCTCAGCTGTACTCGGCCTCTGTATGTGGCCAGGCTGTGGAAGTCTCACACATGTGGTATCGCCGTACTCAGGAGGAGCAGGGGAATCTATTTTGGGGTGTCATTTTTGGTATTTACATGTTATGTGGTAGAAATATTGTATAAATGGACAACTTTGTGTTAAAAAAAAAAAGCGTTTTAACCACTTCCCGCCCACCGGCCGTCATACAACGTCCTTGACTTTGTGCGGTGATATCTGAATGATGGTTGCAGCTACAGGCATCATTCAGATATCGGCTTTTTCAGCCGGCGATTCCCTACACCATGAGAACGATCATAGCAGCTGTTCCACTGCTTGATCGTTCTTACGGGAGGCGAGAGGGGATGAAAAAAGGACTAAAATTTCATATAGATACAGTGTTGCATGGCTGAGTAATTGTCATTCAAAATGTGAGAGCACCAAAAGCTGAAAATTGGTCTGGTTATTAAGGGGGTTTAAGTGCCCAGTTGTCAAGTGGTTAAAAGCCTTTACAGGATGTCAGTTTGGAGTTAATGGTGAATTATGGCCCTAGAATTATTGCTCTCAGTCCGACGTTCTGGGCGATCCCTCACATGTGCAGTTCAATCGCTGGGGGGACAGGGGGTGCTTTTACATTTATTTTTATTACATTTTTTTTTACATTTTTTTTTTTCATTTTACTTTATTGCTATCACAGTTGGTCGAAAAAGCCCCCTTGTAATATCTTTGGGTAGTGACAGGTCCTCTTTATGGAGACTTCAGTTGAGCACAATGTCTCCCCTCCCTCCAAAGCAACTAACCAAGCACAGATCATGCTTGGTTAGCTGCTAATGACGTTCTGAAACTGGTAATCATCCATATACTATCAGCCCAAAAGCCATTAGGGGGCCCTCTAGGATGTAAAGTAGCTAATCCTGCTATTTGCCCACACAACACATGGAAGGTGGTAGGCGCTTTACCATAATAAAGATGGCCACCGGAGCGCTCTCCTTGTACTGAATCACCCAGCTGCCCACAGCGCACATTGCTGGAAGGAGTCACTTTCCAGTAGCAAAGATGGCCGCCTGCTTTCTTGGCTCCGACCGCACGCTACTCGGTTTCCAAGGAGACACTGCGTACAAGTTATCGCGTTCTAGGGGCGTGGCCCGGGAGGGAGCTACTCTGGGTCACGTGACCACTACCAGCACGTGGTAAGGAAGCGCCATGGGTGAGGGGCCATCACGTGTGTGAAAATAGAAGTCCCCGAGCTGGTACCGGGGGTGATATCAGAGGGACAATGTCGGGACAGGAGTGTGCGGCTCCTGCTGGATATAAAGGTACATGTCCGGTAATGATGGGGCGGCAGTGCAGCACAAACCCCCTCCCCATCCATGTATTCACCCATATATAGTATTCATAGGACAGGACTGTATGTCAGCCTGCAATGAATGGCGGTACCGATCCGGACCGTCAGCCATATTGTATGACCTCTGAGCAACAGTCATTGGTTGCTAGGACCGCCGGCGTCCTAGCAACTAATGACATCACCTGTGTAACACCCTCCTAGGCACTGTGAGGAGAGAAACTGGTCTGTAGGGGGAGGGGCGTGTCTCTGATGGGAATAACTGATGTAATTCTGATCATCAGAGTCCCTCCCCCCCCTCTCCCTTACATCAGGTGCTCCCATCAGAGCCCCCCTCCCTCCCTTACATCAGGTGCTCCCATCAGAGCCCCCCCTCCCTTACATCAGGTGCTCCCATCAGAGCCCTCCTCGATTACATCAGGTGCTCCCATCAGAGCCCTCCCCCTCCCTCCTTACATCAGGTGCTCCCATCAGAGCCCCCCTCCCTTACATCAGGTGCTCCCATCAGAGCCCCCCTCGATTACATCAGGTGCTCCCATCAGAGCCCTCTCCCTCCCTTACATCAGGTGCTCCCATCAGAGCCCCCCTCGATTACATCAGGTGCTCCCATCAGAGCCCCCCCCTTACATCAGGTGCTCCCATCAGAGCCCTCCCCCTCCCTTACATCAGGTGCTCCCATCAGAGCCCTCCCCCTCCCTCCTTACATCAGGTGCTCCCATCAGAGCCCCCCCTCCTCCCTTACATCAGGTGCTCCCATCAGAGCCCTCCCCCTCCCTCCTTACATCAGGTGCTCCCATCAGAGCCCCCCTCGATTACATCAGGTGCTCCCATCAGAGCCCCCACCCCTCCTCCCTCCCTTACATCAGGTGCTCCCATCAGAGCCCTCCCTCCTTACATTAGGTGCTCCCATCAGAGCCCTCCCCCTCCCTTACATCAGGTGCTCCCATCAGAGCCCCTCCCTTACATCAGGTGCTCCCATCAGAGCCCCCCCCCTCCCTTACATCAGGTGCTCCCATCAGAGCCCCCCCCTCCCTTACATCAGGTGCTCCCATCAGAGCCCCCCCCTTTACATCAGGTGCTCCCATCAGAGCCCCCCCCTTACATCAGGTGGTCCCATCAGAGCCCCCCCCCCTTACATCAGGTGCTCCCATCAGAGCCCCCCCTCCCTTACATCAGGTGCTCCCATCAGAGCCCCCCCCTTACATCAGGTGCTCCCATCAGAGCCCCCCCCTTACATCAGGTGCTCCCATCAGAGCCCCCCCCCCTTACATCAGGTGCTCCCATCAGAGCCCCCCCCCCTCCCTTACATCAGGTGCTCCCATCAGAGCCCCCCCCCTCCCTTACATCGGGTGCTCCCATCAGAGCCCCCCCTCCTCTCTTACATCGGGTGCTCCCATCAGAGCCCCCCCCCTCCCTTACATCAGGTGCTCCCATCAGAGCCCCCCCCCTCCCTTACATCGGGTGCTCCCATCAGAGCCCCCCCTTTCATCGGAGCCCCCTCATTAGTCATGTATATTCTTCTTGAATCTTGGTGCACTTTGTGTATTTCTTCCAGATCTGTGCAGTAATCCAGTGTGAGACTTTCCCTCTGTGTAGGAGCTTCCTGTAATAAAGACCGCTCACTGCTGCTCTCTCTCCCTGTGCAGGGTGACTGGTCTTGTCTCCGCCCCCCTCCTGTAGTTTTCTGCAGGCAGCCTGTAGTGGGTGGAGCCTGTTGAGTCCCTCCCACAGCTCTGCTCTCTGCACAGGCTATGTCCAGCCCAGTGATGATGTCACTGATACTTTTACAAGATAATATATGGACTTGCAAAGGCATTTGGTGCTCAGAACGTAGATATCCTTTGTGGCTATTGAAACACATATACCATATTTTAAACAATATAATGTAATTAAAAAAAAATTATTTTTATTTTTTACAGGTATCCCAGTGAAGTTCTCAGCCAATCACACTTCACAGCACTACTTGTATGCAAAAGAGCACAAAGTAAGGGGCCAGGCGGATAAACCGCAATTGCAGAATAACACTTTATTTGTAATCAACATCCCAGCGTACTGCACAGAGGTAAGAATCAATGAAGTGACTCGTAGCTATGGAAACTGGTCTACCGGGGGGGGGGTCTCTGATGGCAATATCGCTGATGTTAGGGGGCATTCTGATCATCAGAGCTCCCTTACATCAGGTTTCCCCTTTAGAGACCCCCCCTTTACATCAGGTGTCCCCAACAGAGTCCTCCCTCCCCCCCTTTACATCAGGTGTCCCCATCAGAGTCCTCCCTCTCCCCTTTGATGGGGACACCTGATGTAAAGGGGGGAGGAAGGAATCTAAATCAGGTGTCCCCATCATAGTCCTCCCTCCCCCCTTTACATCAGATGTCCCCATCAGAGTCTTCCCTCCCCCCTTTACATCAGGTGTCCCCATCAGAGTCCTCCCTCCCCTCCTTTTACATCAGGTGTCCCCATCAGAGTCCTCCCTCCCCCCCCTTTACATCAGATGTCCCCATCAGAGTCCTCCCTCCCCCCTTTACATCAGGTGTCCCCATCAGAGTCCTCCCTCCCCCCCTTTACATCAGGTGTCCCCATCAGAGTCCTCCCTCCCCCCCTTTACATCAGGTGTCCCCATCAGAGTCCTCCCTCCCCCCTTTACATCAGGTGTCCCCATCAGAGTCCTCCCTCCCCCCCTTTACATCAGGTGTCCCCATCAGAGTCCTCCCTCCCCTCCTTTACATCAGGTGTCCCCATCAGAGTCCTCCTTCCCTCATTTACGTCAGGTGTCCCCATTAGAGTCCTCCCTCCACCCCTTTACATCAGGTGTCTCCATCAGAGTCCTCCCTCCCCCCTTTACATATGGTGTCCCCATCAGAGTCCCCCCCCCCCTTTACATCAGGTGTCCCCATCAAAGTCCTCCCTCCCTCATTTACATCAGGTGTCCCCATCAGAGTCCTCCCTCCACCCCTTTACATCAGGTGTCCCCATCAGAGTCCTCCCTCCCCCCTTTGATGGGGACACCTGATGTAAAGGGCGGAGGAAGGACTCCGATGGGGACACCTGATGTAAAGGGGGGAGGGAGGACTCTGATGGGGACACCTGATGTAGAGTCCTTCCTCCCCCCTTTACATCAGGTGTCCCCATCAAAGGGGGGAGGGAGGACTCTGATGGGGACACCTGATGTAAAGGGGGGAGGGAGGACTCTGATGGGGACACCTGATGTAAAGGGGTGGAGGGAGGACTCTGATGGGGACACCTGATGTAAAGGGGGGAGGAAGGAATCTAAATCAGGTGTCCCCATCATAGTCCTCCCTCCCCCCTTTACATCAGATGTCCCCATCAGAGTCTTCCCTCAGTTGTCCTCCGCTCTGATGAAGGGCTTTGGATATATGCAGGGCTTGCAAGGACAGGCACATTCTCCTTCGTACTGGTGAAGTATAGTACATAGGAATCCCCTATTACCATCAACTATCTAGACCAGCTGTTCTCAACTAAGGTTCCTTAGGAGGTTGCTATGGGTTCCTTGAGCTGTGAGTATTCAACCTCCCATTTGATGGTGGCTGCATAGTTCTGGGTTCTTCTACACCATTTGGCAAAACCAGCAACATGACCCCAATGTTGTTTTTTTTTTGTTTGTGTGTTTTGTTAGCTGTATGTAAGGATGCCATTCTGACCACAGCTTCAAGGGGAGCATTCACCCTCCTGACCACCAATGTATGGGGGCACTTTTGTCTTGGACCATGAATAAATTACATTTTAGTAAAAGTTCCTCCGAACCTGAAAATTATTTTAGGGATTCCCCCTTTTTGGGGAAGAAGTTTAACTACTTACTGCCCACGCTATAGCAGATTGACAGCTACAGCGCAGGCTTACTTTGCTGGGGGGGGGGGGGGGGCGTCTATTGGCGTCCTCCCATGATCACGGGCGGCACGCTCTTTGATCGCCCAGTCTGAAGGACAGAGCGGGTCACACATCAGGATAAAAGGCCAATCATAGGCCCTTTACCCTGTGATCAGCTGTCAGCCAATGACAGCTGATCACAGGATGTAAACACAAGGCAGTTATCGGCTTTTCATTCCTCGCGCTGACAGCATGAAGAGAGCCGATAACTGGCTTGTGTTGAAGGTACATCGGCACTGATCATCAGTGTTCTGATGATCACTGCTGTCCCACATGTGCTGCCAAATAGTGCTCATCAGTGCCCCCTATAACTGCTGCCCTTCAGTGCCGTCTATCAGTGCCAGCTATCAGTGTAGCCTCATCAGTGCCCATCAGTGAAGGAGAAAAATCACCTGTATGCTAAATTTTATAACAAGCTATGAAAAAATGTAGTTTTTTTTTTTTTTCTCAAAATTTACGTTCAGCAAAAAATAAAAAAAACCCAGAGGTGATTAAAAAATACCACTAAAAGAAAGCTCTATTTGTGGGGAAAAATTATAAAAATTAACTTTTGGGTACAGGGTTGCATGACCGCGTAAAGTGTGACAGCGCTCAAAGCTGAAAATTGGCCTGGGCAGGAAGGGGGTGAAAGTGCAAGTAGTTAAAAAAAAAAAAGCTTGTTCTAGATATTCTCCTCAACACCTCTACTAGACGTGTTGCTCTCCCAGCTGTGGACGGAACACTAAACATAGCACACCGGCTTTCCTTTTTTCTACCATTTCTCGTCTCAACAGTAACCCAACTCCCTATCAGATCAACCTACCTATGTCTGAGTCTGACCGCTAAATGAAGATGGGTTGCAGTTTGATGGAAGATAACATTAAAGCAGGACTTCACCCAAAAGGAGAAGTTCTGCTTTTCCGCCTCTTCTCCACCTCCCCTAATAATACTTTTGGATACATTTATTTTTGAGGGTTAGCGGGTACCTGGTTTGACAGGTACCCACTCCCGCTTGGATTGCCTAGGCCAGTGATGGTGAACCTTGGCACCCCAGATGTTTTAGAACTACATTTCCCATGATGCTCATGCAATCTGCAGTGTAGTTGAGCATCATGGGAAATGTAGTTCCAAAACATCTGGGGTGCCAAGGTTCACCATCACTGGCCCAGGCAATCCAAGCGGAAGTTGGGTACTGGGACATGAGTACAGTATATAATTTGTACTGGTGATGGTTGGGATTAACCGTAACATATTTTTTTTATCTTATGTAATTTTTCTATTTTATTTTTATTTGTTTAGAAATGTTTATCTAGACTTTTCAGTTGTTGTGGTCATGTGGAGTCTGTGGAAGTGCTTGAGAGGCCCGCTCCATCAGGAAAGGATCATGCCGTTTCCAAATTCTTTAACTTGAATGCGCTAAAGGTGAGTGTGAAGAAATCAGTCCAGGGTCAATTTTATAGTATATATATATCTATAATCGTAAGACCAGCTTCTGTAGAACCCGACGGCTGTACACACGGGCCAAAGAGCTGCTGGTGCCTGCCGAACCAACAGTTTTCACCCGATTTTTGTCCTGTGTGTACCCAGCTTAAAGTATAACTAAAGGCAAAACTTTTTTTTTTTTTATAGTTTTGGATGGATTGCAGAAGGAATAGAACGACTGTCAGTTTTTATTGCTGTCTGTGCCCCCATTAACCGCATTTTCAGAGGAACTTCAATCTCCTTAAAGCGTTTGTTAACTCCAAAAAAATTAAAATAAAGATGCTGTTCCCTTTAAAGCACATTATACAGCACAGTGCTTGTGCTGTGTCATTTGGACCCCCGTATCACCTGAAATACCTGGCTGATCCAGCCTAGCTATGCCCTCCCCTCTGCAAACTGACCACGATAATCATGGCTGCTGAGCCCTGACACCGTGGCCAGTTTGCGTGATTCCGTCATCCGCAGCCTGCTGTCTGTCTCCTGTGTCCTTCTCCCCTCTCTGCCTGTCTGCTCGTACCAGTGCCTGCCCCCCAACTGCTCCTGCTGCTCTCATATCTGCTGTTAAATACTCCCATCCTCTCTGTATCATTATAATAATTGTACCTGTGTAATGTAAAAAATCTGCCCGATTGTACCTAATATGAGCGTGGCTCCAGGCGCTCAGCTGATTGTCGTCTGTCTCTCTCTCCTCCCCGCCTGACTTCAGCAGGAGGGCTCGGCCCCGCCCACTGCAGCTGTGAGCCGAAGAGAGAGCTAACAGTCAGCTGAGTGCCGGGAGCCGCGCTCATATAGGGAAAATCGAGTAGATTTTTTACGGAACACAGGCGCAGGGACAACTATTATAATGGTACAGAGAGGATGGGAGCATTTAGTAGAAGTGGGTTAACAACCACTTGTCTACTGGGCACTTTTACCCCCTTCCTGCCCAGGCCAATTTTCAGCTTTCAGAGCCGTCGCACTTTGAATGACAATTGCGCGGTCATGCAACATTGTACCCATATGACATTTTTTTTTTCACACAAATAGAGCTTTCTTTTGGTGGTATTTAATCACCCCTGGGGGTTTTATTTTTTTGCTAAATAAACTAAAAAAGGCTGTAAATTTTGAGAAAAAGCAAAAACCTTTTCAAAGTTTGTTATAAAATTTTGGAAACAGGTAATTTTTCTCTTTCACTGATGTGCGCTGATAGGCGGCACTGCTAGGGTGGCACTGGTAGGCGACACTGATAGGTGACACTGATGCAGAAGCACTGATTGACAACACTGGTGGGGCACTGCTGGGACTGCACAGATAATCAGGACACTGATAACCTGTGCCCTGATTATCACTGTACATGTTTTAGAGAAACTGGTTATCTGCTCTCTTCTCCACTCCTCATGCTGTCAGCGCGAGGAAAGGAGTACCGGTAACCGGCTTCTATTTACATCCGTGATCAGACACAGCTGATCACGTGGTAAAGAGCCGCTGATTGGCTCTTTCTCCAAAATGTGATCTGCAGTGTCTTCTGGACACTGTGATCACAGAGCGTGCCACGCGCACCCAGCAGTGGGCGAGTGTGATCATGGGAGGCCGTCATATGGCGGCCTCCCAGAACTAGCCGTCTGCGCTGTAGCCCTCATCTGGCTATAGCACAGTCGGTAAGTGGTTAATGATCCCATGCCGCCTTCACCAGTGCCTCCCATTTTTTGATTTTTTTTTTTTTTTTTTTCGTGCATGCATAGCTGTGCCAATGGGCTCTGCCTGGACTTCAGGACCTGGCAGAGCCCTGTGGCACATCCTGTGCACATGCCAAGTTTTAAGCATGCAGACAAAACAGAGGTCCTGGACCTCCTTAAAGCGGAGGTTCACACAAAAATTGAACCTCTGGTGTCACATTTGGCACCTTTCAGGGGGGAGGGGGGTGCAGATACCTGTCTAAGACAGGTATTTGCACCCACTTCCGGTATAGACTTCCACAGGAGTCTATGCCTCTTCCCGTCCCCACTGCACTGTCTGCTGGGACACACACAGGTCCCAGGAGATAGCGGGGACCAGTTAGGAAGCGCAGCGTGACTCGCGCATGCGCAGTAGGGAACCGGGAAGTGAAGCCGCAGCGCTTCACTTCCTGATTCCCTTACAGAGAATGGCGGCGGCAGCACCCGAGGATCGAGGGACGATTCGGCCACGGGTGCCGACATCGCTGGACCCTGGGACAGGTGAGTGTCCTTATTTTAAAAGTCAGCAGCTGCAGTATTTGTAGCTGCTGACTTTTAATTTTTTTTTTTTCTCGGGACTCCCTCTTTAACTGTTTCATTTGCATGCGCTGGGTCCCGAAGGCCAGGCAGATCCCTTCAGCACATCTGCACATGCATGTGCAATATCATTCTCACCCAGGCAAGGAAGGAGGAAGTTCTGCCTTGCAGCACAAAAAAATAAAAAGCTGTTTAAAAAGTTATAGTTTTTGTATTGTTCTTTATTATAAATTTCTTTTCTTTTTTTTTTACTTTTACAGGGGTATAAAGTGGCTTATGTGGTGTTTAAAAACCCCTCAGGGCTTCGTGAGTTCAATTCCCTTAAGTTTACAACACCCTTGGTTTTATCAGGAGAGGATCATGTTATAAAAACTGGAATCCAAGGTGTGTAGAATTTTTTTGTTTTCAGGTAAAGGTGAATTCAGATGTCTAACCCTTGTGTTTAGAGTAAACTTTTCTTCAAAGCAACTTTAACATTGCTGACCACACCTTCTACATATACTAGCTGCTTGGTAGTCATGAGGACTATCTGGTTTCGGTGCTTTGAGACGCCCTCAAACAAGTATGCACATACGTTTTGTTTTTTAAAGTATATATAATCTCTAACTGGATGACATCTACTTTGCCAGAGGAGTGGACAAATTAATATGGAATTCAGGAGCCAGCTCCATTGATGACTAGAGGAAACCTTAAAAATTAGACCTCAGCTGTAATTTTTTTTTTTTTTTTCTCCAGGTTGGATAGAAGATTATGAGATGTCCCTCGTTGATGTTACTAAACTCCAAGCCGAAGTTGAGCAATACATGCAGGAATATGACAAGAAAGTTGCAGAGGTAAGATAAAAAAAAAGTGCTAAAATAGGACAAGAATTACTAAGTTAAATTGGTTATATGAAGGTGGATGCAGTACTAAAAGTGATATTAAAGAGGAAGTAAACCCCGATGGGTTTTACTCTCTCTTTTTCTCCCCGCAGGGCCTGCAAATGAAAAGCATAATGAGCTAGTATGCATCGCATACTAGCCCATTATACAACACTTACCTGCAAGCGAAGCCCGCGCTGTCCCCTGAGCAGGCCGCGTCCATCTTCGCCCCTCTTCCTTCCGGGGCCACGGACTCCGGCTTTGTGCCTGTCCGGAGTCGCGTGACGTCACTCCCGCACGTGTGCGTGAGCTGTCAGTCACGGCACACGCTGGGGGAAGAAACGGCACGGTGGTCCGTTCCTTCACAGCGCATGCGCCGATTACGACGTCGGCGCATTACAAGTGAAGTATCTCCTAAACGGCGCACGTTTAGGAGATATTTCCACTACCTATAGGTAAGCCTTATTTTAAGCTTACCTATAGGTAAAAGTCAACAAAAAGGGTTTACAATCACTTTAAAGACTTTCTTTTAAAGGCAAATTTCTGCTCTGTGTAGTGGTTTTGCACAGAGCATCCCTGATCCTCCACTTCTCTGGTCCCTCGCCGGCGCTCTTGGCTCCTGCCGCGTGTCCACAGAGCTTGCAATTCGGGGGCACCCAAGCAGGCTCGTTCCTGAACTGCAGGCCTGCGTGTCCATTCACACACACACACAGCCATGGATTGGCCTGTCCCCTCCCTCTCATTGGCTTACTGGCACCTCCCGATGCTGTCTCAGCCGCTGAGGCGGCTCTCGTGCACATCTTCTTTTCTTTTTTTGAATAATATTTTGGTGGAATCGTTTTCAATAAAGATAACTATTTTAATTTTTTCTATTACAAGTTTTTTGTTCCTTTTTGAAGAATCCTTTCTGGACCTTCGATTCTTTCTCCTCTCCTCTTTCAATAGGCTCTCGTGCACATTGCTGGATCAAGATGGGGAAAATATTAGGGAGGGGGGCTGCTGCACAAAGGAGGTTTTTACCCTTATGCATAGAATGCATGAAGATAAAAAAAAACCTTGAGCCTTCTGTGAAGCCACAGGGCTTCACTGCCAGTTTCCCTTAGCCAAGAGGGCAGCACCAGCCCCTGAAAGCCGATTCAAGAATCGGCTCCGGTAAGGACAGCGCTGGATGCCTACAGTATTTGTAGCTGCTGAATTTTAATTATTTTTTTTGGGAGGGGGGCAGGAACTCCTCTTTAAATGGATTTTGTCTAAATTGGCCCTAGTATGTATGAATGTGAGTTAGGGACCTTTTGGATATAAGCTCCATGAGGGCAAGGACTGATGTGAATGTACAATCTACATGTAAAGTACTGCGTAAATTGACAGTGCTATATAAGTACAGTGGAACCTTGGATAACGAGTAACGCAGTTAACAAACGTTTTGAAAGACGAGCAACTTTCAAGAATTCAAGCTAATGGGGTGTGCAGTATTGCATTTGGCCAGAGGTGCGGGGGCGCCGGGGACACTCAGAATGGTTCGGAGCCGTTCGAAAATACTCAGAATCACTCAAAAATACTCAGTTCCCGAGTGTTTCTGAGGCTTTCCGAGTTCAGCCGAGCTGTCCATGAGTATTTCCGATTCTCTCCGGTGCCCCCCCCCCACCTCTGCCCACATGCAGTATTGCATATAATAGAAGTCAATGCGGAACAAATTATCTTGGTTTCCATTAACTTCTATGGGGAAACTTGCTTATATATACACGAGTGCTTTGGATTACAAGCATTCTCCTGGAACGGATTATGTTCGCAATCAAAGGTTCCACTGTACCTGTAATAAATAAATCCCTGCTACTCCAGCATAAAGCAATAACTTTACCTTGCACACCATAAACTTTTTTAGCCCCATCCTCCAACAGTTCCCCTCCATTGGTCACCTGCCATGTTACCAAGTTCCTTCCACAAGTTGGGTTGGTGATTTGTGAGATCACATAGCTTATGGTCCTGACTTGTCAATCTTACCAGAAGCTGCATTTTGCTTCCCATCAGTGGCAGCATTGCTGCTGCAGGAGTGTCCAGTGTAAGAGGTGTAGAGTTTCCAAGTTTGTTCATAGAAATTTTCTTTAGACATTGGTTTACTAAAACTGCAAAGTGCAAAATCTGGATAGAAACCAATCAGCTTCCAGGGTTTTTTTGTCAAAGCTTAATTGAACAATCTGAAGTTAGAAGCTGATTGGCTACCATGCACAGCTGCACCAGATTTTGCCCTTTGCAATTTTAGTAAATCAACCCCAATGTGTTAACCTATGAATAAAACCACTGAACGTCAATGCCAAACTTTTATGTAGGAAGCTTTGATTTTTTTTTTCTACCGCCTTTAGCTGTGTCATGGATAACATAAAAAAATGCTTAGAAATGAAAATGACTGGCAAAATACTAAGTGTCCTTCTTTCCATCTGCGCAGAAAGAAGAAGAAGCCAAGGAAGAGGAGGAGCCCGATGAGGACGGCTGGGTGACGGTTACAAGGAAAGGACGGCGTCCAGGTTTAGCAAGGACTGAAGCTGTCAGTATTCGTGTGGCAGAAAAAGAAAAGAAGAAGAGAGCCCAGAAGGAACTCTTGGCTTTCTATGCCTTTCAGAATCGTAACAGCAAAAAAGAATGTAGGTTTTCTTTTCTACTGCAGCAGAAATGTGTGCATATGGGATTTTTTGTTAATAACAGGAAAGATACTGCTCAATCGCAAAGTGCAGTAAACCCATGCACAGGCATTTCTTAACTGGGTCAGCAAGAGGTAGTCAAGAGCAGCTTGCGGTAAGGATACGAGCTAGGTCAGCAACAGGTAGACAAAAGCAACTTGTGGAACAGATATAAGCTGGGTCAGCAACAGGTAGAGAAGAGCAACCTGTGATAAGGATACAAGCTAGGTCAGCAACAGGTAGAAAAGAGCAACCTGCGGAATGGATTTTAGCTGTATCAACAAGAGGTAGACAAGAGCGGCCTTCTGTATGGATACAAGCTAGGTCAGCAACAGGTAGACAAAAGCAATCTGTGGAACAGATATAAACTGGGTCAGCAACAGGTAGACAAGAGCAACCTGTGGTAAGGATACAAGCTAGGTCAGCAACAGGTAGAAAAGGGCAACCTGCAGGACGGATATAAGCTGGGTCAGCAAAAGGTAGACAAGAGCAGCCTGCGGTAAGGATGTAAGCTAGGTCAGCAACAGATAAACAAGAGCAACCTGTGGTAAGGATACAAGCTGGGTCAGCAACGGGTAGAGAAGAGCAACCTGCGGTAAGGTTTACAAGCTAGGTCAGCAACAGGTAGACTAGAGAAACCTGCAGTAGGGAATACAAGCTAGGTCAGCAGCAGGTAGACAAGAGCAACCTGCGGAAAGGATTTTAGCTGTATCAACAAGAGGTAGACAAGAGCGGCCTGCGGTAAGGATACAGGCTAGGTCAGCAACCAGTGGAGCAGATATATGCTGAGTCCGCAACAGGTAGATAAGAGCAACCTGTGGTAAGGATACAAGCTAGGTCAGCAACAGGAAGACAAGAGCAACCTGCAGGATGGATATAAGCTGGGTCGGCAACAGGTAGACAAGAGCAGCCTGCGGTAAGGATGTAAGCTAGGTCAGCAACAGGTAGACAAAAGCAACCTGTGGAACAGATATAAGCTGAGTCAGCAACAGGTAAACAAGAGCAACCTTTGATAAGGATACAAGCTAGGTCAGCAACAGGTAGACAAGAGCAACCTGCAGGACAGATTCAAGCTGGGTCGGCAACAGGTAGACAAGAGCAACCTGCGGTAAGGATACAAGCTGGGTCAGCAACAGGTAGAGAAGAGCAACCTGTGGTAAGGTTTACAAGCTAGGTCAGCAACAGGTAGACAAGATCAACCTGCAGTAGGGAATACAAGCTATGTCAGCAGGTAGACGAGCAACCTGCGTTAAGGATACAAGCTAGGTCAGCAACAGGTGGACAAGAGCAACCTGCAGTAAGGATACAAGCTTGGTCAGCAGCAGGTAGACAAGAAAAGCCTGCAGCCGTTTGCTTCCTCTATCCCTGGCTTCATTCACAACACTGATGCTCTGGGATGGCCGGTTAGCAATCTGCGATCTGGGCTTGCCAAATCAGAGCAGGAGGTCGTGGGCCACATCAGAGGCCTCCGCAGGTCACATGTCGCCCCTGGTTGGGCACCCCTGATCTACACTGATAATCAGTGCAGCCTCATCAGCGCACATCAGTGAAGGAGAAAAATTGCTTATTCGCAAAATTTTATAACAGAAACTAAGAAAAACTTTTTTTTTTTTTTCGTTTGTCTAGCAAAAAAAACAAAAAAATAAAAACAGTGGTGATGAAATACCACCAAAAGAAAGCTCTATTTGTATAAAGGAAAAATACTAAAAATTTAATTTGGGTACAGTTTTGCATGATGGCGCAATTGTCATTCAAAGTGCGACAGCGCTGAAAGTTGGCCTGGGCAGGAAGGGGGGGGTTAAATTGCCCAGATGGCAAGAGGTTAAAGCATATCTAAACACAAATTAGTTCTTTTTTTTTTTTTTTTTTCAAGCTGGCTTTTTTATTTTCACTTGGTGATCTGCCAATAACACACTTCCAGTCCAGAAATGATAACACTCTATCTCCTGTATCAGAGCAACAGAAGCAAGATAGGACCACAGGACTCCGCCCTTTTAGATAATGCATTAATACCTGTCTTTATTTTGCTTCAGTACATAAGTACTTATGGTATGTTGTAATCGAATGTGCTGTAAAGGCCTGCCCCCTTTCCAACAGTCATGCTGGGCACAAGAAACCTTCCTGCGTGTCCCAATTGTGTCTGATTTTAGAATTTGTTTTTGTTTGTTTTTTATTTATTTAGTACTTTTTTTTCCCCAGTCTTGGCTGAACTACATAGAAAGTTTGAGGAAGACAAGCAGAAGATTGCAATAATGCGAGCACAGAGGAAATTCCGGCCTTACTGAAGGACCCGACATGGCAGAGGAGATACAGTACAAAGTGATGTTTCTGACAGACATCGGTGAAAAGTGCCACAAGAAAGTTGTAGCAGAAAAAAAAATATTTAAGGTTGAAAGGAAGACAGGACTTTTTAAATATTTGAAGATTTTTTTTTTAAGGGTTAATAAAAAATATTCAATTTCTGACCAAGCATGTCTTATATTTCTTTTCTTTAATATTTAAAATTTGGTCCAGTATCTTTTCATTTTCATCCACAACCAGACATGTCTGTGATGTAGAATTGAATGCAGTTGATGCGGCACAGCATTGAGCAGAGCGCAGGAGCTGCTGGGGTGAACTTTTCAAGTTAACCAGAGGGTGATTGGATGCAGGGCTGTCTTAGCCGCCAGTCACCTGCTGGTTAATACAAAGAATTAACCCACGGCAGCTCCCGCGCTCTGTTCAATGCTGTGCCTCCCACACCTGATCCAGAAATGTTATGACAGCACCTGCGCACTGTCTTAGGTAGGAGAAGGCAAGGGGGCAGAGGACACTACTCTTGGTTGTGCGTGTGATGTAAATGTGGGGGGGGGTTTAAATGTGAAGAAGTGCAGTGCTGTGTAGGGGGTGATGTAAAGGGAGGGGGCAGTGCTGTGGGGGGGGGTATGTAAGGGGGGGGCAGTGCTGTGTAGGGGGTAATGTAAAGGGAGGGGGCAGTGCTGTGGGGGGGGGGTGATGTAAAGGGGGGGCAGTGCTGTGGGGAGGGGGGGGGGCAAGGCTGTGGGGTGGGTGTTTTATATGAAGAGGGCAGAGCATACTATTGTGTGGGGGGGGGGGTTTGTGATGTAAGGGGGGTGCAGCGCTTTGGGGGGAGGGATGTAAAGGGAGCAGTGCTGTGGGGTGGGTGTTTGATATTAAAAGGGCAGGGCATACTACTGTGGGGGGTTTGTGATGTAAGAGGGGGTCAGTGCTTTGGGAGGAGGGATGTAAAGGGGGCAGTGCTGTGGGGTGGGTGTTTTGATATGAAGAGGGCAGAGCATACTACTGTGAGGGGGGGGGGGGTTGTGATGTGAGGGGTCATTGCTTTGTGGGGGATATAAAGGGGGGGCAGTGCTGTGGGGGTTTAATATGAAGAGGGCAGAGCATGCTATTGAGGGGGGTTGTGTTGTAAGGGGGGGCAGTGCTTTGGGGGGAGGGATGTAAAGGGGGCAGTGCTGTGGGGTGGGTGTTTTGATATGAAGAGGGCAGAGCCAACTACTGTGAGGGGGGGGTGTGATGTGAGGGGTCAGTGCTTTGTGGGGGATATAAAGGAGGGCAGTGCTGTGAGGGTTTAATATGAAGAGGGCAGAGCATGCTATTGAGGGGGGTTGTGATGTAAGGGGGGGGGGCAGTGCTTTGGGGGGAGGGATGTAAAGGGGGCAGTGCTGTGGGGTGGGTGTTTTGATATGTAGAGGGCAGGGCACACTACTACTGTTGGGGGGAGGGTGTAAAGGTGGCACAGTTTTGCTGGGGGGGGGGGGGGGTGATGTGAAGGGGCAGAGAACAATACTGTGGGGAGGGATGTGAAGGGACCGAGGACAGTAATGTGCGACGGGGGCGATGATTTGAAGGGGGTTGAGGACTGCTTTGAATAAAGAGGGTGCATGATGTGAAGGGGGTGATGTGCGGGGGGGCCTGAGAACACTTCTATAAAGGGGAAACTGATGTGAAGTGGGGGGGGGAAGATACTGATGTAAGGGAATGTGATATAGGAGGAGGGGGCTGATACAAATGCGGTTCGGGACCTCTTTGGGAAGAAAGTTTTTTTACTGGTCGGATCTCCCGTGAATTTTAATTCAATACCCCTGCTATTGAGGGATAATGTTTTGTTCATATTTCATGTCTGAGGTTTACAACCACTTTAAGTAGTAAAGATAAAACTTTGGGGGTGTCACACAATATTTTTGTTTTCTGTAAGAAAGGGGAAACCATGGTAGCCAAAGGGGATTGATTTTGCACAGGCTCCTTGGCGGAAGGTCCTCCAGAATAGTTCATACCAAACAGAGTGGGTAAAATGATATAGGAGGAAAATACATTTTCCCCGGAATCAGTCCTGCAGTGTCATTTGGGTCCATAAAAAAGCAGTGGTCATGGTATTGACTCACCTTAGGATGTTGAACACTTCAGCAGAAAAAATTTTCCCCATGTATACGCCTACATACATTTACGCAAGACCTTTATGGAACATTGTACTCGGGATCTTTCTGTCCACAAGATCCTGAATATACACATCCAGTAAATGATTACGTCTGTGTTCAACTTGGCCTAAATGACCTCAGGATTTCCCAAGAGCAGGAGACAGCATGGCACTCTATGCACCCTCTCTATGGTGAGCAGTAGGTGGAGGGTATCTTTGCCAAGCCATTTATGGTAGAGTTAGACGTGTGCCTAAATCTACCTCTCCTCTGAAGCGTGATCTACACATGGATTGCATTTCAGAGGCAATTGACAGGTGGTGAGGAGGCGATGCGATGCTGCCTGTGCACTCAGTTGCAGGGCATTTGTGTGTTTCCCCATTCAACTGAGTGAGTTTTGTTCGGTGGGCTTGCTGATCCCTACATGTCAGGTAGTTTTTGCCACAGGTACTAAGCATCGCAACCACAGCCTATTGCAGCTTTGGGGTGGGAGGTTGGGGGGGTTTGTTTTTTGTTTTTAAAACGTGGCTCAACTGTGCATATATACTGCCCCCCCCCCCCCCACACACACACACACCCCCATCTAAATGAGACCCTAGAGCTGGTTCACACTGGAATGTACGTGTTCCTATCCGGTTCTGACAGCCATTCATTTGAATGGAATGAGGAGCATGTAGTGCAAGCACCATTTTTCAGATCGCACTGCACCAAGCTGCTTGCTACTATAAGATTTGGTGGTTGCAAACGTGATGTGTTTGGGGTGCCATTAACAATCCATTGGCCAACCCGCTGGTTGGGTCCCTGGCTTGATACCCACTGAAGTTTCCCGATTCTTCCCTGTCCCCGGTTGGTGAGAATTCTACTCCGGTACTTGCTTCCACTACTCACAGTGGTCCTGGTAATAAGGTGGTTGGTCCCTTAGTGGCGACAGCTTCCCCTCTACCTCTGACCACCACATGTTCTATGGCCGGCAGAACCGTCACTTCTGGTTGGACTGCAATCCGCAATCCCAACCCTGCGCTGCTCTCTTGCTCCTGGATAGGCCCCTCAGACAGCCTTGCAGCCAGATGTGCCCGGGATAGGCCCAAACTCCGGCCAAGCACCCAGACAGCCATCCAGGTGGAACAGAACCCCTAATTACCTGACTCCACCCAAATATATAGGTTCTCCTCGCAGGCCAAGGGATTTAAGAAAACCCCTGACCATTGGCTGGGATCCCCCATATACCCATAATTTGTTCTTGCATTGCCCTTCTCATATCTAATGCCACCAAGAACCCGGCCACCTAGTGGGGACAACCTAGTGAGGAGAAAAAGAGAAGTGCAGAAATTACAGACTTATGCCCTGTACACACGATAGGATTTTCCAATGGAAAATGTGTGATAGGACCTTGTCAGAAATTCCGACCGTGTGTAGGCTCCATCACACATTTTCCATAGGATTTTCCGACGCACAAAGTTTGAGAGCTTGCTATAAAATTTTCCGACAACAAAATCCGTTGTCGGAAATTCCGATCGTGTGTACACACATCCGGCGCACAAAGTGCCACGCATGCTCAGAATAAATAAAGAGACGAAAGCTATTGGCCACTGCCCCGTTTATAGCCCTGACGTACGTGTTTTACGTCACCGCGTTCAGAACGATCGGATTTTCCGACAACTTTGTGTGACCGTGTGTATGCAAGACAAGTTTGAGCCAACATCCGTCTGAAAAAATCCTAGGATTTTGTTGTCGGAATGTCCGATCGTGTGTACAGGGCATTAGAGTGAAATCATTGACCCTCAACAATTAGCCAAGGCAGCTACTGTATATCTGGCAGGTAAATTTAGGAGCAACCCCGCCTAAACACCAGGGTGCTACAGTTGGATCTCTCAGCATACTCAGTGTTACTATTTAGTGTGAATATTGTTGCACTGTAACATGTTTTTTAAATTCTCTCATTTATTGTCATGCATAATGGCTTTGTTACCCGGGAAGTTTTTGGTGCTATGGCGTATACATCCCCACTAAGACAGGAGACTCTGAGACCACGCCCAGGAAGACAGGAGACTCTGAGACCACGCCCAATAAGTCAGGAGACTCTGAGACCAGACCCAGTACAGACAAGGGTATCTGAGACCACTCCCACTATAAACAAGGGACTCTGAGACCACACCCACTATAAACAAGGGACTCTGAGACCACACCCACTACAGACAAGATTCTGAGACCACACCCACTACAGACAAGGGACTCTGATACCACGCCCACTATAAACAAGGGACTCTGAGACCACGCCCACTATAAACAAGGGACTCTGAGACCACGCCCACTATAAACAAGGGACTCTGAGACCACACCCAGTACAGACAAGGGACTCTGAGACCACGCCCAATATATACAAGGGACTCTGAGACCACAGTCACTATAGACAAGGGACTCTGATACCACGCCCACTATAAACAAGGGACTCTGAGACCACGCCCACTATAAACAAGGGACTCTGAGACCACGCCCACTATAAACAAGGGACTCTGAGACCACACCCAGTACAGACAAGGGACTCTGAGACCACGCCCAATATATACAAGGGACTCTGAGACCACAGTCACTATAGACAAGGGACTCTAAACCAAGCCCAATAAGGCAGGAAATGGAGACCACGTCCACTACAGACAAGGGACCCTGAGACCACACCCACTATAAACAAGGGACTCTGAGACCACACCCAGTACAGACAAGGGACTCTGAGACCACGGCCAATACGACAGGAGAGACTGAGACCACACCCAATAAGACAGGGAAATTTGAGACCACGCCCACTACAGACAAGGACTCTGAGACCACGCCCAAGAAGAAAGGAAACTTTGAGACCACGCCCACTAAGAAAGAAGACCCTGAGACCACGCCCACCAAGAAAGAAGACCCCCGATACCACGCCCACTAAGAAAGAAAACCCTGTGACCACGCCCACCACAGGCAGGATGCTCTGAGACCACGCCCACCACAGGCAGCAGGCTTGAGACCACGCCCACTAAGTGGTGACGCCCACCCACAGTGCTCTACCAGACTGTAGAGAGGTGAGGTGACTCTCTCGCTGTACAGTGCAGAGATGAGTGTTATTATCCGGGGTTGCTGGGACTCCCTCCCGTCACTGATATGAAGTTGTGATCTCACAATAGCGGCCTCTAGCGGCCATTGATAGTACGGCGTCCCGGTGTCTATGGAGACTGGAGGACGCCGGCGGCGGAGGAGATCATTGAGCCGGGCGATGTGTGACGATCCGAGGAGGTGACGCCGCATGGCAGAGCTGGGCAGAGGGGGGAGGTGTACATAGTGCCATGGCAGATCACTGATATACCCGGGGAGGGAGGGGGAGGGGGGAGTATGCTCGGTGTTTACACACAGATCAGTCCGGACTATAGAGGACTATGGAGGATGAAGATCTCATAATACCAGCCAGACGGCTCCTTTATCTTCCACTGTCCCTGATTTATAGGACAGTCCCTCCAACTTCACCCCCCCCCCCCACATCCCAAACACACACATAGATTTATCTACAAAAACTTTGATATCATGTAAACATAAAGAACTGGTCACTGGTTGGTTGCTATAAGTTACTGCACATCCTTACCGCTTACTGATTGGTTGCTAGAGGTTACTGCACATCTTTACCATGTACTGGTTGGTTGCTAGAGGTTACTGCACATCTTTACCATGTACTGATTGGTTGCTAGAGGTTACTGCACACCCTTACTGCTCGCTGGTTGGTTGCTAGAGGTTACTGCACATCCTTACCACTTACTGATTAGTTGCTATATGTTACTGCACATCCTTACCACGTACTGATTGGTTGCTATAGGTTACTGCACATCTTTACCATGTGCTGTTTGGTTGCTAGAGGTTACTGCACACCCTTACTGCTTACTGATTGGTTCCTAGAGGTTACTGCACATCATTAATGCTCACTGGTTGGTTGCTAGAGGTTACTGCACATCCTTACCACTTACTGATTGGTTACTAGAGGTTACTGCACATCCTTATCCTTATCACTTACTGATTGGTTGCTATAGGTTACTGCAGATTCTTACCACTCACTGGCTGCTAGAGGTTACTGCACACCCTTACTGCTTACTGATTGGTTGCTAGAGGTTACTGCACATCATTAACGCTCACTGATTGGTTGCTAGCGGTTAGTGCACATCATTACTGCTCACTGATTGGTTGTTAGGGGTTACAGAACATCATTACAGCTCACTGATTGGTTGCTGAAGGTTACAGCACATCATCTTCTCAGTGCCTGCACACCATGGACTGGGGAGGTGAGGGGACCCATCAATAGGCAGAAAGCTCCTAAGGACTTGTTATTAGCAATGAGCAGAGCACACACACCTATGAAGAGTAACTGAGTGCATGTAGGAACAGAACCCAATGTAAACAGCATCCCCGAACATGGGCTGCCAGAAATAAATAGCTAGTCATGCCGCCTGCAATAGAAGGGCTGCCGGGAATAGAGAAGTCATACAGGACAAGTGAGACTTTCACAAGGTTTATCCTCCCGGAGCAGCTCATTGTCGGGTGTCCAGAGGCAGCCGGTACCTCTCCCCCTCCTCCGCCGTCACCTTCCTTCCCCACCACCAGCTCAACCCACACAAGTCAGCACACCCCCCGGCCAGGCAGAGCAGCACTCCAGAGCCTCACCCTCTGCCCTGCAAACATTGGCTGTGGCCACCCTGCTATCTGAGCCAGGCCACTGCTGTCCGTCTACCATCGGGCCGCTGCTGATTGGGCAGGATGCTGTACACTCCCAGGGTGGAAAGCAAACGCTGGGAAAACTAATATGCGGGCAGCGTGGGCTCAACACAACAACCACCGGGCCTGGGGGGGCAGCTGCCCCTTTTTGTCCCAAATTAAAGACGGCCCTGAATATACCTCAAAAGCTGCAGGTTTGGAGTTGCTCTGACCCAGTCGTCCAGCCATTACAATTTAGAGCTCGTCAAAGTCACTCAAATCCTTTTGCTTCTGCTTTCAACACACCAACTTCAGGGACAACATGTTCACCTGCTGCCTAATATGTCCCACCTACTTTCAGATGCCGTTGTCACAAGCCAATCAAAGTCACCCGCTTTACCTGTCAGTGGTCATAGTGTTATGGATGATGGGTGTACTGTAGACTGATATGTACTTACCTGGTTATAGATCTCCTGTAATGCATTCTGTTCCATTTCCTTCTTCTAGGAGAAATGACTCAGAGGATCTTGCTGGGGTTTGATGCCTTGGATAAGTATTCACGAGACGTCCTGGCCAAGCATGCCAAGGTGGGTTGTAAGATATACTACTGCAGGCTAACCATGTCTATCCTGGAAGACGGACAATTCTTCTATCTATTGTCTGTAGTGCCCACTGTGCCCAGCATGGTAACATGAAAACTAAATTCACACAGTTGGCAGCAGATTTAAATCTGACCTCTGGCCTTCCCTTTAGTCTTGCACAGTTGTACAAAGGGTTGCCACCTGTCCAGGATTCACCCAGACAGTCCGGGTTTTCGAATCATGTGCCCGGGTTTCAGGTTGACCGAAACCCAGACACATTATTCAGATTGGACTGCGGCTCTCCAAGTAACCCAGATACTCACACACAAATCTGTGGCCATCCAGGAGCTGCGGGCAGCTGTCCGACGGGCAGGTTTGGCATTACTAGGGGGTAGGGCAATTTTGTCAGCAAGAGCAATTTGGCCACGCTGCGGCACGCTATGCGCACAGCATTACTGCGCACACCGAACTCCTTGTTCGGGTTTGGATTGAAGAAAAGGTGGCAACCCTAGTTGTACAGACTCCTCTATATGACTTGCTGCACAACGCACATTGTGAGAGGCTGGCAGTGTGCAGTGAAATCAGAATAAGGCAATTCCAGAGCAGGAGAGGAGCCTGTAATGTGCAAGACTGAAGGGAAGACTGGAGGTCAGGTTTTAACAAAGTATATCAGTAAATACACTATATTACCAAAAGTACTGGGACGCCTGCCTTTACATGAACTTTAATTGCATCCCAGTCTAATGCTGGCCACACACTATATACGAAAAATCTGCCGAACCCATTTTCGAAAAAAGAACATTCGGTTCTAAGCGCAAATGATAGTGCCATCATGTAATGACCGATAAATCGTTCAGTGGACATAAATGAATGCATTTTTTGTTTGTTTCTTTACATATACCCAGTGCAGACAGTTCGGACGGGAAACACATCAACCTTTCAATTCATCGTTCGTTCGGCAGAAAATTTCCAAACTTGTCCTTCGTTTTTTCGGCTCAAAAACATCTCAACGATTATCGATTTTGTGCCCATTAATGAACGAACTGTCTAAATAACCAAATGCCGGCTGATTTTTCGTATAGTGTATGGCCAGTCTTAGTCCGTAGGGTTCAATATTGAGTTGGCCCGCCCTTTGCAGCTATAACAGCTTCAACTCTTCTGGGAAGGCCGTCTACAAGGTTTAGGAGTGTGTCTATGGGAATGTTTGACCATTCTTCCAGAAGTGCATTTGTGAGGTCAGGCACTGATGTTGGACGAGAAGACCTGGCTCGCAGTCTCTGCTCTAATTCATCCCAAAGGTGTCCTATCGGGTTGAGGTCAGGACTCTGTGCAGGCCAGTCAAGTTCCTCCACCCCAAGCTTGCTCATCCATGTCTTTATGGACCTTGCTTTGTGCACTGGTCCGCAGTCATGTTTGAACAGGAAGGGGCCAACCCCAAACTGTTCCCACAAAGTTGGGAGTATGAAATTGTCCAAAATGTCTTGGTATGCTGACGCCTTAAGAGTTCCCTTTACTGGAACTAAGGGGCCAAGCCCAACCCCTGAAAAACAACCCCACCCCATAATCCCCCCTCCACCAAATGATTAGGACCAGTGCACAAAGCAAGGTCCATAAAGACATGGATGAGCAGGTTTGAGGTGGAGAAACTTGACTGGCCTGCACAGAGTCCTGACCTCAACCCGATAGAACACCTTTGGGATGAATTAGAGCGGAGACAGCGAGCCAGGCCTTCTCATCCAACACCAGTGCCTTATATCACAAATGCCCTTCTGGAAGAATGGTCAAACATTCCCATAGACACCCTCCTAAACCTTGTGGACGGCCTTCCCAGAAGAGTTGAAGCTGTTATAGCTGCAAAGGGTGGGCCAACTCAATATTGAACCCTACGGACTAAGACTGGGATGTCATTAACCTCTTCAGCCCCGGAGGATTTTACCCCCTTCCTGACCAGAGCACTTTTTGCGATTTGGCACTGCGTCGCTTTAACTGACAATTGCGCAGTCGTGCGACATTGCACCCAAACAAAATTGATGTCCTTTTTTTCCCACAAATAGAGCTTTCTTTTGGTGGTATTTGATCACCTCTGCGGTTTTTATTTTTTGCGCTATAAACAAAAAAAAGAGCGACAATTTTGAATAAAAAGGCAATATTTTTTGCTATAATAAATAGCCCCCAAAAATATATATAAAAAAAACCCTATTTTTTTCCTCAGTTTCGGCCGATACGTATTCTTCTACATATTTTTGATGAAAAAAATCCCAATAAGCGTACATTGACGTTTGCGCAAAAGTTATAGCGTCTACAAAATAGGGGGATAGTTTTATGGCATTTTTATTATTCATTTTTTTTTACTAGTAATGGCAGCGATCTGCGATTTTTATCGGGACTGCAACATTATGGCGGACACGGCGGACAATGTTGACACATTTTTGGGATCATTGTCATTTATACAGCGATCAGTGCTATAAAAATACATTGATTACTATAAAAATGTCACTGGCAGGGAAGGGGTTAACACTAGGGAGGGCGATCGAGGGGTTAATTGTGTTCCCTAGTGTGTGTTCTAACTGAAGGGGGGAGGGGACTGTGTAGGGGAAGAGATAGATCGCTGTTCATACTCTGTATGAACAGACGATCTGTCACTTCTCCCCTCAGAGAACACACAGATCCCGGTTCTCCGTGTGCGATCGCGGGAGCCTGGCGGTGATCGCGGCCACCGAGCACTCGCATCGGCTCCGTGGGCGAGCAGGGGGGGCGCCACAGGGCAAAGCGATGTTACGTAACGTCGTTTCGCCCAGCCGTGGCCATTCAGCCGCAGTACAACTGCGGCGGCTGGTCGGCAAGTGGTTAAAGTTCATGTGCGTGTAAAGGCAGGCGTCCCAATACTTTTGGTAATATGGCGTGTGTCTTTTTGTTCTTTGAAACCAAACTGTGTCTCCCTTGATGCGGTTGTGTATACAGGACGCAGGCACGGTGTGGTGTACACGTAGCACAGCTAGTCTATTATACTGTGATTGCAGAGCGAGGCGAGTACGGATGTGTAGGTGTCCGGGTGTGACCCAGTTTCTGTAGTAGCAGCGTGCGACCACAAGTCTCAAAGATGGCGCGACTTAAACCGGGCGTCGGCCTCTATTTCGGGCCACTTCGATAAACAGGAACTTCAGTCTTGTTTTAAAGAATTAAAGGTCAGCAGCTGCAAATACTGACATTTAAAAAACAGACACGCACCCGCCTAGCGCTGTCTTTAGTGGAGCCGATCCTTCACTGGGCTTCAGATTCCCGGTGCCGCCATATTGGATGTGGCACCTGGATGTGACTTCCTGCTGTCTTTTAGCCAATGTTAATTTTGGCAGAAAATTTCAATTTAGTTTTAGTCTTAGGACTAAAATTGCATTTTTATTTTATTTTTATTTTATTTATGTTTTTTTATTTATTTATTTTTATTTTATTTTAGTCGACTAAACCTCCAGGACATTTTAGTAGACTAAAATAGATTTTAAACTCATTTTAGTCATCTAAAATCTAATGGGTGTAGTTAAAGTGGGGTTCCACCCAAAAAAAAAAGAACTACATGAAAAATCTTAAAAAAAAATAAAAAAAGACATTTGGATATTTTTTTTTTTTACTCACCTCTAAATGCCTGTTGCTAGGGGGTCCCTCGTAGTCTGCCTCTTCCAGTGCCTGGGCTGGTGACATCACTTCCCCCTCGGCTCAGGAAGGGCTCAGCTCTGCTCCCTCCCTCCTGTCAATCATCTGGGACCCATTACAGGTCCCAGGTGACTGAGCGGCCAATCACGGCGCGCGGCGCCGCTCGCGCATGCGCAGTGGGTGCCAGGTTGTGAAGCCACAGCCCGGCGCCCACAGTTGCAATGCCGGCGCCGCTGAACGGAGGGGGAGACGAGCGGGGCTTCGATCCCCCGCATCGCTGGACCCAGGGACAGGTAAGTGTCCAATTAAAAGTCAGCAGCTGCAGTATTTGTAGCTGCTGACTTTTATTTATTTTTTATTTTTTTGACACGACCTCGGGTGGAACTCCTCTTTAAATTGTAATGCATTATTTAAGCATTTCTCTACAATTTCCAAACTCATTATATACCGCTGGAGTGAAAAATCGAATATGTTATTATTTATAGTATTAAGGTATGAACATGCAATGCAAGACCAGTGTTAATTTTTACAATCAAATTTCAATTTAGTTTTAGTCTTTCGACTAAAATGGCATTTTAGTTTTAGTCGTATTTTTAGTCATCTCAATCGTTTTAGTCGTATTTTAGTCAACTAAAATGGTATTAAGTTAGTCGACTAAAATGTTTTACGCTTTTAGTCGACGAAATTAACACTGCTTACAGCCGACTCCTCGCTGCGCATGCACAAGACTGCTCTTTGCTTTCAGTCGCATGTAAAAGTCGACAGGCTGGTTGTACCCAAGGGTGCATTCCACTCGCCCATTCATGGTTCAAATCTTGGCTGTGAACCAGCCGAAATTTGACCCGTCTATGGTCAGCTTTAGCGTGGGCGGGGGAGGAGAATGAGCAGAACTTTCCCTTTTAAGTGAACTAAAGTGTTTTAGAAAGAGTGGGGAAAGAATAGAACCTCTGGAGGATTTTTACTCTTATCTAGTAGGATCTGTTAGAGGGATTTCCGTCACGTCCTGTCGACAACAAATTTCACCAGGGAGGAAGTAAAGGAAAATCTGCAGCAGGGACACAAACACCATTTTTTTTTTTTTTTTTTAAATAGGGGAAGAATACTTGAGCCTTGACTGTTGACAGCTTTTTATTTCTTTTTTACCCTTTATACACAGTCTTCTGGTGGCATTCAACCTAAAAGACTGAGGACATCTTGTGGAGAAGTAGAAGTACTACAAGTGCTGAAGTGAGAACTGACTGGGAAAACGATGTGGCCAATGGCGACCAACTTTACAGCTTTTCATTAACCCAGACAGTGGGAAGCAACTAGTCATTCAGCCATGCTTTAAACCAGGGATATGCAATTAGCAGACCTCCAGCTCTTGCAAAACTACAAGTCCCATCATACCTCTGGCTCTGGGTGTCATGCTTGTGGCTGTCAGAGTCTTGCTATGCCTCATGGGACTTGTAGTTCTGCAACAGCTGGAGGTCCGCTAATTGCATATCCCTGCTTTAAACACTTAAGGACTGGGCCTATTTTTTACACTTTGTGTTTACAAGTTAAAATTATTTTTTTTTTTTGCTAGAAAGTTACTTATAACCCCCAAACATTATATATTTTTTTCAGACACCCCAAAGCAGTGATGGTGAACCTTGGCACCCCAGATGTTTTGGAACTACATTTCCCATGATACTCATCTGCACTGCAGAGTGCATGAGCATCATGGGAAATGTAGTTTCAAAACATCTGGGGTGCCAAGGTTCTCCATCACTGCTATAGGGTGTCTGAAAAAAATATATAATGTTTGGTGGTTATAAGTAATTTTCTAGCAAAAAAAAAAAAAAAAACCATCACTGCCCTAGAGAATAAAATGGCGGTCGTTGCAATGCTTTCTGTCACACTGTATTTGCGCAGCGGTCTTACAAACGCATTTTTTTTGGAAAAAATACACTTTTTTGAGTTAAAAAAATAAGACAACAGTAAAGTTAGCCCATTTTTTTTTTTTTTTATATGGTGAAAGATAATGTTATGCTGAGTAAATTGATACCCAACACGTCACGCTTCAAAATTGCGCCCGCTCGTGGAATGGCGACAAACTTTGACCCTTAAGATCTCCATAGGCGAAGTTTAAAAATGTCTACAGGTTTACATGTTTTGAGTTACAGAGGAGGTCTTTTGCTAGAATTATTGCTCTCACTGTAACGATCGCGGCGACACCTCACATGTGTGGTTTGAACACCGTCTGCATATGCGGGCACGACTTACGTAGGTGCTCACTTCTGCGTGCGAGCACGGCAGGACGGGGCGCTTTAAAACACTATTTTTTATTTTTTATTTATTTTACTTTTTATTTTTACACTGTCTCTTCTAAAAAAAATGGATCACTTTTATTCCTATTACAAGGAATATAAACATCCCTTGTAATAGAAAAAAAGCATGACAGGTCCTCTTTAATGTGAGATCTCATATTTACACTTAAAGCGGAGTTCTGCCCAAATTTTTTTTTTTTAAAGTCAGCAGCTACAAATACTGAAGCTGCTGACTTTTAAAATAAGGACACTTACCTGTCTGGGGCGCCCGCGATGTCCTCACCCAAAGCCGACCCGTCCCTCTGCTCGCGGGTGGAGGCGCCGCCATCTTCAGTAAGGGAATCAGGAAGTGAAGCCTTGCGGCTTCACAGCCTGGTTCCCTACTGCGCATGCGCAAGTTGCACTGCGCGTCCTCACTGGTCCCTGCTGTCTTTTGGAACCTGTGTGTCTCCCAGAAGACAGCGGGGGGCGGGGCGGAGGAGGGGCCGGACATGGCGTAGATATCCGCAGAGCCTGCGGCGATCAATGCCCAGAAGTGGGAGCAAATACCTGGATTATACAGGTATCTGCTCCCCCCTCCCCACTGAAAGGTGCCAAATGTGATGGATCCGAAAAGCGGAAGTCCCATTTTTGGGTGGAACTCCCCTTTAAATGAAAAAAAATGTTAAAAAAAAATCTTTTTTTTTTTTAATTAAAAAAAAAAAGTGCCCTTTAAGACCAAGTGAGGTTTGATGTAGCTTCCGTCATCCAATGGTATGGAGCCGAGTGGGGGGCAATCTTTCCCTCGCTCAACTTCCAGCCTCTAAAGGGGAAAGGATCGTACTGTCTCCTCTCCTACCGGCGGATCCAACAAGCGGCGGAGATGACCAAGACGCGGTGGGAGGGGGGGGGGTGGTCACATCTCCCGCTGCCGATAAAAGTGATCTCGCAGCGAATCCGCCACTGAGACCACTTTTATCCGAAAGAGGACCGCCCGCCTTTTTTTAAAAAATACCAGGGTTATGGCAGCTAACTGCTGCCATAACAACGGTATTCAACGTCAAAGTAGCGACGTACAACGACGGCGGGCGGTATCAGGCTCCTTCCCTGTTCTGTTTGAAATCCTTTTGTTATCTTTTATTTTTCTAGAAGCAGACCCTGAGCTGCCTGCAAGGTCTTCGCTCCCTACAGATTCCCTTGACTTTCGACTTTGGACTGGAAGGTGATCAAGACGCAGACAGAGAGTCACCCCGCAGCAAACCGCCGCTAGAAATAAAGATGCCTGCAGCATTGTCTCCAAGGTAGGCTGGATTTTTTAGAACAACTTGTATCATAAAGTAAACTTGTGTTAAATGAAATATGGACACCACCGGGGACCTACTTCTGAAAATACAACTTGCCTGGCTGACCTAAGACCATTCTTAAGCCTAGAACAGACATGCAGCAAAAGCAATCCAAGAGAAATGAGAACTTCTGATGTGCACGCTTGTTCTGAGCCCGTGCCTCGTGAGAGCACTGAATCACCGTGACAGCCAGGCAATAAGCATTTTAAGAAAGTGTCAGCAATGGCAGCCTCCATGTTTCTCCCAGTAGAGGCTTCCCACAGCCCCAGAAGATTTACCCCCCCCCCCCCCCATGACCAGGCCACTTTTTTAATACGGCACTACGTCGCTTTAACTGACAATTGCGCGGTCATGCAACACTGTACTCAAACAAAATTGACGTCCTTTTTTCCCCCCACAAATAGAGCTTTCTTTTGGTGGTATTTGATCACCTCTGCGGTTTTTATTGTTTGCGCTATAAACAAAAAAAGAGCGACAATTTTGAAAAAAAAAAAAAAACAATGGCGGTTATTTACTAAAGGCAAATCCACTTTGCACTGCAAGTACACTTGTAAGTGCAGTCGCTGTAGATCTAAGGGGAAGTTCTGAAATGAGGGGAAGCTCTGCTGATTTTATCATCCAATCATGCGCAAGCAAAAATTCCCTTTTTTATTCCACTTGCATGTCCCCCTTCAGATCTACAGCCACTGCACTTGAAAGTGCACTTGTAGTGCAAAGTGGATTTGCCTTTCGTAAATAACCCCCACAATTTTTTACTTTTTGATATAATACATATCCCCAATTTTTGTTAAAAAAATACACATTTTGTCAGCAGTTTAGGCCAAAGTGTATTCTTCTACATATTTTTGGTAAAATAAATCCCAATACGTGTATATTGATTGGTTTGCACAAAGGTTATAGCGTCTACAAAATAGGGGATAGATTTATGGCATTTTTACTATATTTTTTTTTTTTTACTACTAATGGCGGCGATCTGTGATTTTTAGCGGGACTGCGACATTGCAGCGGACAGATCGGACACTTTTGACACTTTTTCTGGGACCATTGACATTTATAAAGCGATTAGAGCTAAAAATAGCCACTGATAACTGTATAAATGTCACTGGCAGGGAAGGGGTTAACACTAGGGGGGGCGATCAAGGGGTTAAGTGCTCTCTAGGGAGGGATTTCTAAGGCCCCTTTCACACTGGGGCGGTGGGTGTGTCGGCGGTAAAGCGCCACTATTTTTAGCGGCACTAAACTGTCTATTTGGCGGCGCTATTCTTCCGCTAGTGGGGCGCTTTTACCCGGCCCCCCCGCTTGCGGCCGAGAAAGGGTTAAAACCACCGCAGCAGCATTATGCCGGCGGTATATCCGCACTGCCCCATTGATTTCAATAGGCAGAAGCGGTGAAGGAGCGGTGTATACACCGCTCCTTCACCGCTCCAAAGATGCTGCTAGCAGAACTTTTTTTTACCGTCCTGCGGCGCACCGCTCCAGTGTGAAAGCCCTTGGGGCTTTCGATTAGAGACACAGCAGCGGCTCTTTCAGGGCACTTTGCAGGTGCTATTTTAGCGTTATAGCGCCTGCAAAGCCCCCCAGTGTGAAAGGGGTCTAACTGTGGGGGGTGGGGGGACTGGCAGGGAGTAGAGAGATATCGCTGTTCCTAATCACTAGGAACAGCAGATCTGTCTCCTCTCCCTGACAGAACGGAGATCTGTCTGTTTGCATTGACAGGCCCCTGTTCTGTCTCAGGAGCGATCGCGGGTGTCCGGCGGACATCGCGGCCGCCGGCCACGCGCATCGGCTCCAACGGCGCGTGAAAGCTAAGGCTATTTAAAGGGCCGCCGTATGGCGATTAGCACAGGAGAGCCGACCTGCCGCAGTATAACGACAGCGGCTGGTCGGCTAGTGGTTAAAGTGTATGTAAACCCAAACAAAAAAAAATATCTTATTTGCTCCTTTTTGATCTGTTAAATATACCATTGAAAGTATTTTGATGTATCTGATAAGTGCAAAAAATGCCTGTTCATCCACTGACCACCAATGAAAGGAGGGGTGGGGGGGGGTTAATCTTTGCTGCCACCGACTACTGATGAATCGGAGTCGGGTGGTTAAATATAACTGCCACTGACTACTGATGAATTGGAGTCGGGTGGTTACTTAATGCTGAAACTGGCCACCAATAAAATGGGGGTTTGGAGTGTGGGGGGGGGGGGGTAATTATTATTGTCACTCACCACCTATAGATGGGGTGGCATTAATATTACTGCCACTGAGCACCAATGCAGGAGTTTACTTTTGCCCCTACTGACACCATTGTTGGGAGCTACTTATACTGACACCAGTGGTGGTGCTTATTTTACTCCCACGTTCTCTTCAGTGTACACCCCGGATCCTAATTTGTCTAAAATATAGCAAAGGGGCAAAGGTGCCACACTACAAGCCATACATTTATTGGCAATGCCCACTAGCTGTAGACTGCAGCATGATACTTACACCTCATCTTTTTTACTTTCCCTTTAAGGTGCCCCTTCTGATTATTTTCAAATGTTGGCAACTACGGGCACGAGGTATCACCAGATGTTTTGCAACAGCAGGTGTTTACATATTATTCCTAAATTTACACCTTTTGGCTATCTATATCCCAAAAACAGATCTTGTACATCAGTAGAAGTGGTACATCCCATTGCCTTGGGATACGTCACGAATCAGCCAGCTTTCCACATACAGTGCTTCCGGAAAGTATTCACAGCACTTCACTTTTTCCACATTTTTTTATGTTACAGCCTAATTCCAATATGGATTAAATTAATTATTTTCCTCAAAATTCTACAAACAATACCCCATAATGACAACATGAAAGAAGTTTCTTTGAAATCTTTGTTAAATTATTAAAAATAAAATAAATCCCATGTACATAAGTATTCACAGCCTTTGCCATGACACTCAGAACTGAGCTCAGGTCCATCCTGTTTCCACTGATCATCCTTAACCGCTTGCTGAGCAGCCGCCGCAGTTTTACTGTGGCAGAATGGCACGGCTGCGCGAATCGCCGCCATGTTACGTCGCTTCTTGTTGAGGCCACTAGGGGCGTGCGCGTGCGCCCGCTGCTCGCCCCCGGAGCCGATGCGAGTGCCCGGCGGTCACGGTGACCGCCGGGCTTCCGTGATCACTCGTGACATGGCAAGAACCAGGATCTCTGTGTATAAACACAAAGATCCCAGTTCTCTGAGGGGAGAGGAGACTGATCGTCTGTTCATACAAAGTATCACGTGCTTCAAACCCCCCTCCCCTCCCATTGGTATCCATGTGTTCGGCACCCTGTATGTAGATCAGGGGGCCAGATGCATGGATAGTCGAGGCGCCCCTAGTGGATGGGCCGCCACAGAGAACAACCATCTCTGCAGCACTCCACCAATCAGGGCTGTATAGTAGAGTGGCCAGACAGAAGCCACTCCTCAGTAAAAGTCACATGACGGCCCACCTGGAATTTGCCAAAAGACACCCGAAGGACTCTCAGACCATGAGAAACAAAATTCTCTGGTCTGATGAAGCAAAGATTGAACGCTTTGGCCTGAATGGCAAGCGTCATGTCTGGAGGAAACCAGTCACCACTCATCACCTGGCCAATACCATCCCTACCGTGAAGCATGGTGGTGGCAGCATCATGCTGTGGGGATGTTTTTCAGTGGCAGAAACTGGGAGACGAGTCAGGATTGAGGGAAAGATGAATGCAGCAATGTACAGAGACATCCTTCATGAAAACCTGCTCCAGAGCGCTCTGGACCTCAGACTGGGGTGAAGGTTCATCTTCCAAAAGGACAACAACCCTAAACACACAGCAAAGATAACAAAGGAGTGGCTACAGGACAACTCTGTGAATGTCCTTGAGTGGCCCAGCCAGAGCCCAGACTTGAACCCGATTGAACATCTCTGGAGAGATCTGAAAATGGCTGTGCACCAACGCTCCTCATCCAACCTGATGGAACTTGAGAGGCCCTGCAAAGAAGAATGGGAGAAACTGACCAAAAATAGGTGAGCCAAGCTTGTAGCATCATACTCAAAAAGACCTGAGGCTGTAATTGGTGCCAAAGGTGCTTCAACAAAGTATTGAGCAAAGGCTGTGAATACTTATGTACATGGAATTTTTTTAAAATTTTTTTATTTTTAATAAATTTGCAAAGATTTTAAACAAACATCTTTGACGTTGTCATTATAAGGTATTTTGAGGAAAATAATACATTTAATACATTTTGGAATAAGGCTGTAACATAACAAAATGTAGAAAAAGTGAAGTGCTGTGAATACTTTCCGGATGCACTCTACAATGCATAAGGCTCCATTCACAAAGATTTAACAGGAGCATAGGGTTTTAGTCTTTTTAGCTATGTGACTGAAAACTGTCACTTTAAAAAAAAATATATCCTTATGCATCCTATTTTGTGTTGTACCTGAGAATAGCCCAAATCATTCTTCTGTATGGTGGAAGCTGAAGTTTGTAATTTTTTTTTTTAATGACCTTAATTTATGAACTTCTAGCTTTGACTAGTATTGTAGGTTGTATGTGTAATATATGTACCGTATATAATGCAGTTACTAATTTGATCATTCTTTTTACAAGTGATAAAATCGTCCCTGACTATGCACAGCCAGTAATACAACCTTTTGCTGCCTCTGCTGACCGCTCTCTGCAGAAAGGTAAGTTCTCAATTACGTTCCTCATTTTAGAAAGGTGGATTCTACCAGCTATTATTTTAAGGGCATATAAGGTTTTTATTTGGTACAGTGTTTTAATATCACCTTAATATTTAATGTTATTTTCGTCATCATTTATTTCCCAGATCATTATCATTTATTGAATTTATTTCTTTATCTTTATCATTTATTTAATACTGTAATTGTGACTGACAATGACAGTATTAAACAGATGAACAGTGCCGTCTTCAGGCTACAGTGCCATCTTCAGGCTGGAGGCTTATGTTATCTATGAAGCATTTCGCCAGCATGATGATCACATAATTGGGAAGCACTCTGATCAGTTACTAATTGTTACTGGGGACCTGAACTGTAATGCCGCGTACACACGAGCGGATTTTCCGTCGCAAAATCTTGGCTGGTCTTTCCGACGGAATCACGCTCCAGCTTGCCTTGCATACACACGGTCACACAAAAGTTCACTGAACTTTCGACCGTCAAGAACGCGGTGACGTACAACACTACGACGAGCCGAGAAAATGAAGTTCAATGCTTCCGAGCATGCGTCGAATTGTTTCCGAGCATGCGTAGGAATTTTGCGCTTTGGAATTGGTACAGACGATCGGAATTTCCGATCGAAACTTTTTCTGACTGAAAAATTGGGAACCTGCTTTCAATCTTTTGCTGGCTGGAATTCCGCCAGCAAAAGTCCGATGGAGCATACACACGGTCGCGTTTTCCGACCAAAAGCTCTCATCGGACTTTTGCTGGCGGAATTTCCGAACGTGTGTGCGGGGCATTAGTGTTAGTCCAGGTTTAGAGCTGACAGCCATGCAAAGGGGTTGATTTATTAAAAGTGGAGAATGCAAAATCTGGTGCAGCTCTGCACAGAAACCAATCAAGCTTCCAGTTTTTCTTTTTTTTTTTATCACAGCTTAATTCAACAAACTGAAGTTAGAAGCTGATTGGCTACCATGCACAGCTGCACCAGATTCTGTACTCTCTAGTCTTAGTAAATCAACCCCAAAGTGTCTTCTACTGTTTTAATATATCATATCATATCATAGCATAGCATAGGTTGGTCTACAGAGATATCTGGAAACTGATAACATTGCAGAACAGGAAGTTAAAGTGATTGTAAACCGTCGTTTTTGTTTTTCTTTAAATAGCAAACATGTCATACTTATCCCCACTGTGCAGTTCGTTTTGCACAGTGTTGGCCCTGATCATCGTCTTCTGGGGTCTTGTGGCTCCTCCTGGCATCGGTAAACCCCCAAGGAGAAGCGCTCTCTCCCGGGGGGTTACCTTGCGTACGCGCTCCCGAGTCCAGCATTTGCGTGCATAGACACAGAATTACGGACTCGGCCCCGCCCCCCCTCGTCATTGGATTTGATTGACAGCAGCGTGGGAGCCAATGGCTGTGCTGCTATCAATCTATCCAATCAAGAGCCGAGAACCCCGGGCAGGGAGGTAAAGCGCGTCTCCGCTGAGGGAATGAACGCGCTGAGGTGAGTAAAACGGGGGGGGGGGGGGGCTGGGGGGCCGGTCATTGTCAGAAGTTTTTTCACCTTGATGCATAGGATGCATTTACAAACCCTTTAAGATGTTCCTAAACCCAGGAGCCTGCATTCACTATATCTGGTCTCTCACAGTACACAGAACATGGAAATTCAATTATTTTAGTAAATATAAACCGCTAAATACCTTTTTCTCATCAGCAGTATAGAGAGTCTTGTGACTTCTATCAGTGTCTGGTTAAAGCTTGTAGGAGGAGTTTTCATTCTTCTCTGACTTTCCTATGAGGCTGCAGGACCCCTGACCCTCTGTCTGGACAGTGATGGTTGGCCCTGTGCTGATCACATGCACCCTTCCAAGAAAAAAAAAAAAAAGAAGCTCTCTAGCAATACACACCAAACTGAGCATGTGCAGAGTTCCCCCAATGCTCTGTTCTATCAGGAGATGGATTGGGGACAGTGGAAGAAGGGGAGGATCAGAGAAGGTAGGATCAAACAGCCCTTTTACGCAATGCAGAGGATTAACCCCTTAGGTTCCACAGTGAGTATAGTGTTATATTTATAACAGACCAAATGAGAGAAATTCATGGCAGGGGGTTACATATAGCTTTCTTCACTAATATCTCTCCAGATTGATGTTATTAGCGGGGCAGAGCTCAGTACGTTACACAGAGGACTTCCTGTCAAGAGATAACAGTGCTACTTCTCCACCCCAATCCTGGGCCCAGATCATGTTGTGGGCGGTCTATACATCTATTTTCCATTGCTTGCACCACTGATCTCAGAAAGCTGCATGCAACAAGATATACAGATAGGGAACTGCTTAATGATTATTTCATCATCTCCTCCTATTATTGGCCTTTTTAAAAAATAGAAAGAATAGGTCATCAAAGGTGCATTGGGGTAAAGGTGAGAAACATTACTAATCCAATCATGAAAATGCATCAGATTTTCTATGCATGTTAAAGTATTACTAAACCCAGGAGCCTGCATTCACTATATCTGGTCTCCCACAGTACATAGAACATTAAAATGCAATTATTTTATAAACTGCTAAACACCTTTTCTCATCAGCAGTATAGAGCAGTCTTGTGACTTCTATCCGTGTCTAGTTAAAGCTTGTAGGAGGAGTTTTCATTCTCCCCTGATTGTCCTATGAGGCTGCAAGACCCCTGACCCTCTGTCTGGACAGTGCTGATTACATGCGCTCTCCCAAAAGAAAAAAAAGAAGCTCTCTAGCAATACACACCAAACGGAGCATGTGCAGAGTTCCCCCCCAATGCTCTGTTCTATCAGGAGATGGATTGGGGACAGTGGAAGAAGGGGAGGATCAGAGAAGACAGGATCAAACAGCCTTTTTACGCAATGCGGATTGGCTCTGTGCTGATCACATGAACCCCCCCAAGTAAAAAAAAAAAACTCTCTAGCAATACACACCAAACTGAGCATATGCAGAGTGACTCCAAAGGCTCTATACCAGTGATGGCGAACCCTGGCACCCCAGATGTTTTGGAACTACATTTCCTATGATGCTCACCTACACTGCAGGGTACATGAGCATCATGGGAAATGTAGTTCCAAAACATCTGGGGTGCCAAGCTTCGCCATCACTGCTCTATACTATAAGGAGAGGGATTGGGGACAGTGGAAGAAGGGGAGGATCAAATGCGGATTAACCCTTGGTTACTGTAATCTATACAATTTGTATCCAATCGGACCCTTGCACTACACGCTGTAGTTGTTGGTAGAGCTGAAGAAAATATTAACATTATATTGTAATGTGTTTTATTCCTTTTCCAATTTGATTCCAATTTGGCTTTATTATTATTAGTATTATTATTATTATTTTTTGGCTCTGTTTCTTTAACGTAGAACTATAAACAAATTGTAATGTACAACTGTGAACATTTACTTCTTATGTATTTATGTACCAATCACTGTACTTCTTTACACTTATGTTGAGTGTGTTTGATGCTGTACCAATATGTTGTTTTTGCATCTTAGTCGATAAAAAGACTTTAAGAAAAAAAAAAAAACAAAGAATGTTGAGGCAAAAATAGAATTTAACCAAACTCATAGGTCGCACCCCCTAGTGCAGTGATGGCGAACCTTGGCACCCCAGATGTTTTGAAACTACATTTCCCATGATGCTCAGCTACACTGCAGAGTGGATGAGCATCATGGGAAATGTAGTTCCAAAACATCTGGGGTGCCAAGGTTTGCCATCACTGCCCTAGTACATTAAAGTAATTGTAAACGATCACCTTGTAAAACAACCCATTCAGTTTAAAATAGAAAAGAAAGACAAAACTATTTTGTATGGACTTTAAAAAAAAAAAAAACATTATAAATACCCTTTTCCCTTTTTTTTATAAGTGATCACATTCCCTCTGTTCTCAGCTGCATGAGAGCTGGGGGGAGGAGAAGCAGCAGAACACTGAGCTTCCCATTGAATGGGGGGGGGGGGGGTTGTCAGGACAAGCCTGATCATTGGAGGAGAGCAGGCTGTGTTACAAGCATAGCTAGAGAACTGACCGCGCTGTGTTCTCCTGCTTAGTGTGGTCAGTTTTTAATAGAGGGACCAACAGGAGATTTCACATAAATGAAGCAATACAAAGAGAAAAGGAGACTTTCTCATACAAGTACATGGTACAGCAGTATATATCGGGCATATGAAGTGTTGGGGTAACAAACGCTTTAAGCGTAATTAATTTTTAATATTTAAAACAAAGGTATTACACTCACAAAACTCCTTTGCATAAGCGCTTGTCACAGCTACAGAGAGAAGATGTTGATCTGAGTCCGTCGTGGCCAGCGATCTCTGCTGATTGCAAAAGCGCTCTCCGGCACAATTCTCCAAGGGCAATAGAGCTGCGCGATTAATCGCTAAGAATCGTTATCGCGATTTTTTTCCCCCTTGCGATCTTGACAAAGTATTTCCCGATTCTTTCTATGCAGAGAATTCTCTCTGCTCTGCTAAAGCCGACAGCCATCAAAAGAAAGGGAAAAAAAAAAACGGGCAGTCTGCCAAGAATCACAACATTCTTTAGCAGTGGAGCTTAAGTATAAACATTGTAACAATTTGTCCTTTAGATCAAAGGAATACACTTTGGTGTGAAAATGAGGGAAGTTTAACCACTTAAACACTAAACCTTTTTCTGACATTTGTTGGTTTCAAGTTAAAAATCTAGTTTTTTTTGCTAGAAAATTACTTAGAACCCCCAAACATTATATATATTTTTTTTAGTAGAGACCCTAGAGAATAAAATGGTGGATGTTATTTTATGTCACACTGTATTTGTGCAGCAGTCGTTCAAATGCAATTTTTTGGGAATAAATTACACTTTAATGAATTTAAAAAAAAAAAAAAAAAACTAACCAGTAAAGTTAGCCCAATTTTTTTTGTATAATGTGAAAGATTTTACGCCGCGAGAATCGTGATCTTTTTATTCTAAGCAAAAACATTGTGATTGTCATTTTGGCCAGAATCGTGCAGCTCTAAAGGGCAGTGAACCGGCCAGAGTGTAGAAAGCAGCAGTGTCCTTGTCTCTGCTCGGCAAGATTTGGAGTGTATTATCTGGTGTGAGGTTACCAGGAAACGCGTTTCGGGTTCTGCCCTTTTATCAAGCCTATTGATTGGTCAAGGCTGCCTGAACCAGGAAGAGGCGCCCGTCAACCAACGATGTCAGGAAGAAAGATGGTAGCTCTGGACAAGGTATGTGGCAGATCACAGCAGGACAACACTGGATCCACTGGGCAGGTGAGTATGTGAGTTATGGACAACCATGTATGATGGGTAAGAGGGAGTGAAGTTCCTCTGTAAGGTGTGCATTGAAATGATTCTTTTGTTTTGAGGCAAAATGAGAGCAGATGGGAAGTGTGATGTATCGGTGCAATATTTTGTGTGTTAAAAGTAGGTTGTGTCCCGACCACAGAGAGAAAATCGAAGAAGATTGAGAAGACAAGATGTGTTTCTGCAACCAGGAGGAGGAATTGGCAGAGTGAGGTGAGGTTGTCCTATCCTTCTTCTATGACCAGAGCTAATTAATGGGAACAATGTACCCAGTGCAAGGACAAGGTCAACTAGAGCCCAGGGCAAACATGCCAGACTGCACCCCCCCCCCTCCCCAGTAGAACTCATCCCCCCCCCCCCCCCCCCCAGGGCCGTCTTTAATATTGATTGGACCCTGGGCAAAAATTTTCTTGGGCCCCCCCATGCAATTTCACCGTCCACATGCTCTGAGACATACAATAAATCAGCTAGACTTAAAATCAGTTTACTGTATCAGATCAGGCAGCAATTGCGATTGGTTGCCAGCGGTTACAGCATATCATTACCACTTAATGACTGGTTGCTAGAGGTTACAGCACACATTACAGCTCACTGATTAGTTGCTAGAGGTTACAGCAAATAATTTCTGCTTGTTAATTGGTTGCTAGAGATTACTGTACAGTATTACTGATTGGTTGCTAGAGGTTACAGCACATCATCTCCTCACTGCAGGGGGGCATGATATACTTATGAATGCCGCCGGCTGCAGCTATTTGCTTATGAATGCCGCCGCTATTTACATATGAATGCCGGTTATTTACATGTAAACACGGGGTCTGCAAGTGAGTCATCTGTACCCAGCAATATGGCAGCGCTGGGCAGCATTAGTACCAGCACTTCACACTTAGATATTGGGACACAGCACAAGACTAAAACTTCAAAGGACAAGGGGATTTAAACTGGGATAGTTGGCAAGTATGAGGCAGCTGCTTTGGGCCCCAAAACAATGACAGGGCCCAGGGCAGCTGCCCTTTTTGCCCTGCCTTAAAGACGGCCCGCCCCCCCTGCTGAAGTCCCCCTCCCAGCACAAATCTTTGCCCACCCCCAAAAAAAAATCACCCCTCCTAGCACAAATTCCCTACCCCTAAAATCTAAAATTTCCTCTTCTAGTACAAACCTTCTCCCCCCACTCCAAATCTCCCCCTTCCAACACAAATCCCCCTAAAGCAACACTTAGGACCCCCAAACTTTCCCTCCTAGAACAATACTTACCCCTTGCCTCCCCCCACATTTCCTCTTCCAACACAAATCCCCTCCCCCCAATCCCCTTGTGGCATCCCCCCCCCCTCCTCCACCTTTACATGATACCACAGTGCCCAGGGCAGCTTCCCCTTCTGCCCACCCCTTGCCCCAGCCCTGAATGTACCATCTCTTATACAATGTGAAAACTCTCTACAGTGAAATTTGAGAATTTGGCAACTAAAATTAGCCTGGGGCAAAGAGGCAGTTGGCTCCCCCCATAACAAAAATGTCTGTAGTCACCAACATCCATATTTTCAAAATAGCCATGAATCCATGCCTGCGGAAAATGCAAGTTTGGTGTTCCCTGGTTCAGAGCACCGCCCTCTGTAGGTCTCCAAGTGAGGCTACACGACACAGAATCATCTGTCAAGGGAGTACTGAATTTACACAGACACACAGAGGCACACCTCCAGCTCTGTAGCACTGCAGCTCTCATTGGCCCTCTTATGACTCATCCCCCCTCCCTTCTTGGCAAACTCTCAGAGAGAGAAACCTGTGCATGATGTCATAAGCCGAGGCTTTTTACCAAACAAGAAATAGGAAGTGGGATGTATAAGGTATTTACTGTCAAAAAAAAAATGTTTTACTATCCAAAGTTAAAACAACAACAAGGGCAGAAGATTTAATAGATGGAAAGTTGAAAAAATGACTGAAGTTCCGCTTTAATGCCTGAGCCCAATTTTGCAACTTTGACATGTGTTAGTAAGACTGTACAAATCATCACAACTACTTTGTGCATCCAGGTGGAGTATACCGTGTTTTTTTCAGGCCAAATTGGGCTTTCATTTGGTGGTAAATGGTAATGGATATATCCTTTTTATTATTATTATTATTACCGTATATACTCGAGTATAAGCCAACCTGAATATAAGCCGAGGCACCTAAATTTACCACAAAAAACTGGGAAAAGTTTATTATTATTGACTCGAGTATAAGCCTTGGGTGAGAAATGCACAGCTACTGTAAGTGGTCAACAATGCCCATTTGCAGCCATAGGTCCCCCGAACTTCAAACTTGGTAGTTAAGGGTTTCTAGATGCCCCCTAGCTGCAGCCAAAATTTGGGGTCTCTGGACCCAAAGGGTCCCAAAATGACATTGCTGCATATGCACAGAGTTGACCGACTTTGGGGCCCCGTATTGGGGCCACTTGGTGCTAGGAACCCCAAAGTCGGTTCGGAAAATGTCAAGCACTTTTCTGCAGCAGAGAATGACATTTTCCGAACCGATTTTGGGGCCCCATTTCTCGGAGCCACTTGGTGCTAGGAACCCCAGCTTTGGATATTTTGTAGTGCTAGTTCCACTGGGTTTGCACACTAAGTTCCTAGCATCAAGAGGACCTGAGATACGGTGCCCCAAATTCGGTTTGGAAAATGTCAAGCACTTTTCTGCAGCAGAGAATGACATTTTCCAAACCAACTTTGGGGCCCCATATCTCGGGGCCACTTGGTGCTGGGAACCCCAAATTTGGTGTGCAAACCCAGTGGAACTAGCACTACAACAAGCTGAGGTTTCTAGAGATACGGGGCTCCAAAGTCGGTTCGGAAAATGTCATTCTTTGCACCAGAAAAGTGCTTGACTCGAGTATAAGTCGAGGGGGGCACTTTCAGCACAAAAAATGTGCTGAAAAACTCGGCTTATACTCGAGTATATACGGTATCTAAGGAAAACTGTCCCGAAACAGTAAAAAAAATAAATCTTTTTAATTTAACTGTATATTTCTTGCTACTTCCATGACCTAACAACAAAAAGAAACCCCAAATAATTCTTCTGCTCCTGATGATCGCAGCAATACCACATATGTGTGTGTTAGTTGTTGTTTGAACCCGTAGTACAGCCCAGAAACAATAGTACACATTTTGCCTTTTTTTTTCTACCTAAAACACGCTGATACTACCCGACACTGATACTAATTAAAAAAAAAAAATCCTGTCCAAAATATACTGACCCTGACCTTTGACCCTGACATTGACCCAGACATTAACCCTGGGGCTGACCTAGATCAAACCCTGTTCTAGGTATTTTTTCTACACACACAAGGACAGAGAAAGAAACAATGTATCTGTCTCGTCCATTCACAGAGACAGAGAAAACATGGGGGCGGGCCTCACAGTGACGGATCACTGTGATAGCCAACCAGAGGCTATCATAGCAATCAGGTGACCCGGAATCGGATGTTCCGGGTCCCAAGCGTTAGAACCGGGCCCCGAGGCTCTTAGTGAGACCCCGGTCTCTGTGCTGACAGTGTGCCGCAGGGAGATTCACAAATATGTGGCCCCACGGAAAAAATCCCAGTCCAGTGGGGCCACGTATTTGCATATGGTCGGCGTGAATGGGGTTAAAGATGAATTCCAGGTATGGCATTTTTACATAGTTCCACAGGTCCAGCTTGGACCAATGTAACTATGCTTATACCATACCAGTGGGATCCCTCTAGAGCAAGGATATGCAATTAGCGGACCTCCAGCTGTTGCAAAACTACAAGTCCCATCATGCCTCTGCCTCTGGGCGTCATGCTTGTGGCTCTCAGTCTTGCTATGCCTCATGGGACTTGTAGTTCTGCAACAGCTGGGGGTCCGCTAATTGCATATCCGAGCTCTAGAAGCTGGAAATCATTGCATTGACACCACTACTCCAATGATCTCCTCTGGCTTCCGACTCCTGCGCTGAGCAGCTGCATTCTGAACACAAGAGGTCAGCGGCTCGGCACAGGCACCATTCAGGGAATGCTATGCATTTTCCAAATGAATGCAAAGTGTTCTCTGATTGGATGTGGTGGAGAGGCGGGATGGTGAAGTCAGGCTCTCTACCTCGTCCAATCAGAGAATGCTTTGGGCAGGTTGAGATTTTGGTTGTATAGATCAGTGTTTCTCACCTCCAGTCCTCAAGGCGCCCCAACAGGTCTTGTTTTCAGGCTTTCCATTACTTTGCACAGGTGATTTTGATCAGTTTCACTGCCTTAGTAATTACCACAGCCGATTCATCTGAGGGAAATCCTGAAAACATGACCTGTTGGGGCGTCTTGAGGACTGGAGTTGAGAAACACTGTAGATGTACAGTTTCTTTTCTAAGTGGTGTCTTTTTGATTCCTTAAAGTGGAGTTTCACCCAAAAGTGGAACTTGCGCTTTAAGCACTCCTCACCCCCTTACGTGTCACATTTGGCATGTATTTTTTTTGGGGGGGGAGTGGGTACCTGGTTTCGACAGGTACTTCCTATCCCACTTCCTCCTTCTGTTGCTTGGCCACCTAGGCAACTCCTCCTCTCCTCCTAGGTGGCCCCTCCCTCCTCTCCCTCCTAGGTGGCCCCTCCCTGGTATGGATTGGGGGACTACATGGCATTTTTTTTTCTGCATTTTTCATTGCCGGCATTCTTTTGTTTACATTTCAGCTGTCAGTGGGGAAGCCCGCTGACAGCTGATAAGTCATTGGTGGTTAAAGTCACAGCGGCCGGCTTCCCGGCCCGCTCTTTAATAAACAGCTATTCTTCACACAGAATTCGAATTGGTTGATCGTTTTTGACCGATCCGAATTCGAAACGCTTCGAAAATTTGGAATTCGTTAGATAATGAATATACGAAAACTAAGTGAATTTCAGCAAAACTTGTTACTATTTCATTCGGAGATTTGGATACATATAACCAAAAATTTTGACCAAATTCATATTCCTCCAGAAACTAATTCAACATGTCTACAAGGTGGTATGGTGTTTTAATACTGGTGGAAAACAATAAGCCTAAATTCCTCATAAATAAGACTCTTTGTTTCCCTTTGGTAACTACAGCCATTGAAGGGAATTGATTGGTAGCTTTATTGGAGTTCATGACCAATATTGCCTTTGTTTTTTTTAGGTGGACTCTGTCCCGAAGTTGGGCACTCTGTGTCTGGAGGATAACCTGCCCATACTGGCACTTCAGGATGTTTCATTTGTATCTCCCAGATCACCACCACCAGTGGGTTAGATAATCTATGCTTAACCACCTTGTGACTGCAATAGATGTTTTCTAATTCCACATGCACAGTGCCCCATGTGGTGAGAATGTGAATAAATATTGCAGCAGAGAACTAGGAATGTGCACCTGTGCACCTCCCTAGTCCCCAGGCCCTACTGTCAAACTGACAGATTATCTATAGCGTAATAGTCAGGTACAGTAACTGTTGATTAATGATGCTGCTAAATTTGGTCTGGGGTCATCTGGACAAGTATGCCTCGAATTCTTCAAAAAACCTAAATACCAGGAGATCATCTTTCACTGTGTTCAGGTGATTAGGAAGTGAGGGGGGAATTTTCACCAATAGGGGATAAATAGGGGATAAAATAGCAGTAAAATCTGATGGAGGTGCTAAATCTTCCCCACTCCAAAAGGTTGGAGTACCAGTTATAAACAGAAAGTGTGTGCATATGCAGTGTATGTACAGTATATTAAAAAAATAACTTCAAAGTTCAATAAATTTAAAGACGCCCAGTCACCAGACCATTTATTTAAAAACAAGTCTTCTCATGTTAGTCATGGTATTTACCTGTTAAAGCCTCCCCTGTGTGTAGACAATCAAAAGTCTAAGACTGCATTTGGACACCCCCATCATAGATGTAATATCCGCAGCCCAGGGGCGTAACTACAGGGGTCGCAGGGGTTGCCATTGCGACCCGGCCCCATGCTCCAGGGGGCCTGTGCGGCTCCCCTCTACACCTGGACAGGAGGGGCAGGCATATAAAGGAACCAATGCCCTCCATGTACCTCCTGCAGCCTGCAGAATGGGTGCTTCTCCTCCTTTCCCTCCCACAAGCATTCAGTGGCTGCAGGAGGAACGTGGAGTGCATCAGTGTCAGAAACCATGAAATCAGGCCGAGACAGAAGTACAGTTAAATCACACTTGTTTAATAACAAAAGTAAAAAGAACAAACGTAGTCAAAAAATAGCCGAAGTTCAGTGAATGGATAGTCAGCCAAGCCAGAAGTCAGGGATCAATGTAGTGGAACAGTAAACAGGATCTGGAGCCAGAAGGGATGTCAGCAAAGCAAGTCTTGAATAAGATCGCAGGAGAAAGTTTCTGTGATGTTGGCCAAATCCTCTGGACTGGACGGCTTAAGTAGGCAGGACTGACGAGCAGGATCATCAACAGCTGAGTAACTGTGGAGAGAGATGGGAGCTGGCAATTAGCCGACAGCTGAGCGACCAGCTCAGAGAAGGAAGGGCTGAGCCCAGCCCTGACAATCAGTTCCTCTATATGCTGCCCCTCCTGTCCGGCTTCCTTCTGCTGCCCCTCTGCTCTCTCCTGTGTCCCCCCCCCCCGTGATCTTTCCTGGCAAGTTCTGTGCTCTCAGGCCCCCCCCCCCTTTTCCTCCCCCAGGCCCTTCTCCGGTCACCGTGCTCATCTACAGGTCCCCCCTGTATCCTTATCCAGTCCCCCCCTGTGCTCTTCTCTAGTCCCCATGCTCTTCTCCAGTCCCCCCTGTACTATCTTTTGCCCACTCTCCTCCCCCGCAGCTTTGCCGGGTCCCCCCCCCCCCCCACTGGCTGCTGCAGGGGATGTGTCAGGATGGAGAGTGGGGAGGGTGCCAGTAAATATATCTTTTACCGACCCCTTCCTTGCCTGAAATGACAGAGACAGTACCACTCACTGACTCTCTCCATAACTGAAGTGTAATAAACTGTGTTTATTATGCTTCAGTTTGTGGATGAACTGGAAGCTCTGTACAGAGCTATTCCTGTCCATTCAGTGCAGCTGAGGCTGCAGAGAAGATTGAGGGCTGTGTCCTCAATCTCCTTTCTCTGTCTCAAAGGTGAAAAATCAAAGGTCTGTTTAGACCCCTGAATAGTGCCCCACCACTGGTGTCAGTGGATGGAATAGTGCCCCATCATTGATATCAGTGGGAGGAATAGTGCTCATCATTGGTGTCTTTGGGAGGAATAGTACCCCATCATTTTTATCAGCGGGAGGAATAGTGCCCCATCATTGGTATCAGCGGGAGGAATAGTGCCCCATCATTGGTATCAGCGGGAGGAATAGTGCCCCATCATTGGTATCAGTGGGAGGAATAGTGCCCCATCATTGGTATCAGTGGGAGGAGTAGTGTCCCATCTTTGATATCAGTGGGAGTAATAGTGCCCCATCAATGGTATCAGTGGGAGTAATAGTGCCCTATCATTGGTATCATTGGGAGGAATAGTGCCCCATCATTGGTATCAGTGGGAGGAACAGTGTTCCATCATTGTTATCAGCGGGAGGAATAGTGCCCCATCATTGGTATCAACGGGAGGAATAGTGCCCTATCATTGGTATCAGTGGGAGGAATAGTGCCCATCAGTGGGAGGAATAGTGTCCCATCAGTGGGAGGAATAGTGTCCCATCAGTGGGAGGAATAGTGTCCCATCAGTGGGAGGAATAGTGTCCCATCAGTGGGAGGAATAGTGTCCCATCAGTGGGAGGAATAGTGCCCCATTGCTATCAGTGGGAGGAATAGTCCCCCATCATTGGTATCAGTGGGAGGAATAGTGCCCCATCATTGGTATCAGTGGGAGGAATAGTGCCCCATCATTGGTATCAGTGGGAGGAATAGTGCCCCATCTTTGGTATCAGCGGGAGGAATAGTGCCCCATTACTGGTGTCAGTTATGGATGGAATAGTGCTCCAAAGGCTGGATAGAGGCAAGCCCCAGGGCCGCAGTTTGGAGACCACTGGCTTAACAGATATAAATAAGGTGTAATGTCACCACTACAGCATAAATGTAAAGGTAATGTCCTGCCCAGGCATTACCCAAAGTCATTCCCAAGCCTCCCCCTCCCCTAGAGCATGTCTCCATATACATTTTCCTTTTGCCTTGCTTCTGTAGAGGTAAACAGCTTTTATTGCTTTCAACCCCTTTACTACCAGGCTTTAAAAATTCTTGCAGGGAGAACTGACTCCTGATGACAAAGGCAAGTCTCCCAGATCTCCCAAGAAGTCTTTTCTTACACAGCAGCTGCATGCTTTTCCTGGGAAAGAAATCAATATATGTCTGTAGATACAGGGAGGGTGGGGGATAGGCAGAGGTCTGTAGACCCGCAGAGCTGACAACACGGCTTGGGACCTCAGTCCAGCAAAGGCACAGTGTCATTATTCCTAACAGGATGTTAAGAGCACACTGGATTTCTCACAGATCATCAGGTACAGTGGAACCTCAGATTGTCAGTAATGCGATTTACGAGCTTTCGCAATACAAACTATTTTTTCTTAAATATTCTGACTCACTTTGTGAGCGTTGTCTCGCAAGATGAGCAGGATTCAAGCCGCTGGGGTGTGCAGTACCGCTTGGAGACACACGGAGACACTCTCTGAATGGTACTGAGTGAGTATTTCTGAATGTCTCCAAGTGTCTCCGAGCATCTCCAAGCGCCTCTGAGTGTTTCCGAGCGTCTCTGAGCGTTTCCTAGTGTCTCAGAGTGGTCTCAGAGCATCACAGAGCATCTCACAGTGTTTCCGAGTGTCTCCGAAAGTCTCTGAGTTGTCTCCGAGTGTCTCTGGTGCCCCCACACCTCACATGTGGTGCTGCATAGACAAGCAGTGGCTGTGGAACGGATTATCAGAGTTTCCATTATTTCCTATGGGGAAACTCGCCTTGATATACGAGTGCTTTGGATTACAAGCATTCTTCTGGAACAGATTACGCTCGTAATCCAAGGTACTACTGTATTTTTCTTTACTTGCAACATTTTAAAGTTTTAAAGTGTAACAAAAAGCAAAACTTTTTATTTTTTAATTTTTTTTAGAGCCCCTGTCAGTTTTAATTGCTGTCTGTGCCCCCCCCCCACCCCCCCCCCCCCCCCGTTAGGGAGGTTTACATTCCCTATTTGTCCTGTTTACCATTATGAAAGTAAAAGTAAAAGAAAATCCCAGATTTTGGGTTGACATCAGAACAGTGATAGAGGGGACATTTTCCAATGGGGACACTAGTCCTGGTGTCATGCAGGGATTCCTTCACTTTAGAGCCATTTCCTCTCACTTCCTGTTTGGCTACGGGACAGGAAGTGAAGGAAAATCTCCCCAATGGGACACAGATGGCAAACAAATAACTGACAGGGGTATAACCCTCCCTTACTTTATCCAAAATGAAAAAAAAAAGTTTTGCCTTTAGTTACACTTTAAAAAAAGGGAAATATACTTGAATTTCGAAGATGTCCTGAATATGTATTTTTTTTTCCCTTTTAGTTCGCCCTGACATGCACTTTAATGTTGGCAGTACTGGCAACACCATGGAACGTACATGTGACTCCAGGTAATATATCCACCTTACAATAAAGCAAGTCTAACGTCATTTTAAAATTTTAAACCAGTTTTACTAAATTCTTGACTTTCCTGACTACAGCTGGCCATAGATGGATTGTTTTTTTGTTTTTGTTGTTCAATCGGGCAGTGAGATCATCGAAAGAAAAAACGAACGGATCCCCCCCATCCACAAAAGCAAGATGGATGGAGGGATCTTCCCCACCGTGTTATTGTATTCTGATAGCGGGGACTCCTCTGCTGTCAGAATAAACTCCAACTTCCCGTTCAAACAAAAAGTCAATCGTTAGATCAACTTCTGTCACCATATAGATGCATCAGAACTTCAATCCATTAGCCAGATATCTGGTAATCATTTTCTGACACAGACTTTACAGGTACAAAACAAGATCAACATTTAAAAACAAAAAACAAAATAAATCATTTATACATATTGTTTAACCACTTAAGGACCGAGCCTCTTTTTGAGATTTGTTGTTTACAAGTTAAAAGCAGTTTTTTTGCTAGAAAATTACTTAGAACCCCCAAACATTATAATTTTTTTTTTCGAACACCCTAGAGAATAAAATGACAGTAAAGTTAGCCCAATTTTTTTTTTTTATATTGTGAAAGATAATGTTACGCCGAGTAAATTGATACCCAACATGTCACGCTTCAAAATTGCGCCCGCTCGTGGAATGGCGACAAACTTTTACCCTTAAAAATCTCCATAGGCGACATTTAAAAAAATTCTACAGGTTGCATGTTTTGAGTTACAGAGGAGGTCCAGGGCTAGAATTATTGCTCTCGCTCTACTGATTGCGGCGATACCTCACATGTGCGGTTTGAACACCGTTTTCATATGCGGGCGCTCCTCACGTATGCGTTCGCTTCTGCACACGACCTCGGCGGGACGGGGCACGTTTAAAAAAAAATAAAAAAATGTTCTTATTTATTTTACCTTTTATTTTTTATTTTTACACTGTTCTTTTAAAAATTAAAATGTGTCACTTTTATTCCTATTACAAGGAATGTAAATATCCCTTGTAATAGAAAAAAAAGCATGACAGGACCTTTTATATATGAGATCTGGGGACAAAAAAGACCTCAGATCTCATATTTACACTAAAATACAATTAAAAAAATAAAATAAACATTTTTGCCATTTAAATAAAAAAAAAAATGGGTGGAAGTGATGTTTTGATGTCGCTTCTGCCCAGCAATGGTATGGAGACGGGTGGGAGCTATCTTCCCCTCACTCGACTCCATACCCAACATGGATGAACATCCGATCGCCTCCGCCGCTGCCGACGGCCCCGGTAAGCAGCGGAGGGCACCGGAACGCGGCGGGAGGGGGGGGCCCCTTTCCTGCCACCAATAAAAGTGATCTTGGGTCGAATCCTCCGCAGAGACCACTCTTATCGGAAACCGGACCGCCGGCCGAAAAAGAGGATACCGGGGTTATGGCAGATCGCTGCTGCCATAGCAAACGATATTCCTCTTCAAACTTAGGACGTATATCGGCGTGCAGCGGTCTGGAGTTGGTTAAGGACCACCCAACGCAGATATACTGCGGCAGGGTGGCTCTCCTGCACGAAATCACGTACCTGTGCATGATTCCGTGCACAGGGTCTGGGGCGCGCGCACGCGGATCTCTGCTTTCCTCCAGTTACTTGCACACTATCACAAATCCCTATGCACATTTAAATAACTGGAGGTTTTCTAGGGTCACTACACTAACTCAACTAAGAGCCTTACACTTTAACCACTTACAGACTGGAAGATTTGCCCCTTTAATGACCTGGCTATTTTTTGTGATACGGCACTGCTTCGATTTAACTGACAATTGCGCGGTCGTGCGACGCTGTACCCAAACAAAATTGACGTCCTCCCCCCCCCCCCCCCTCCAAAAGAGCTTTCTTTTGGTGGTATTTGATCACCTCTGTAGTTTTTATTTTTTGCGCTATAAACAAAAAAAAAAAGAGCGACAATTTTGGAAAAAAAAAAACTATATTTTTTACTTTTTGCTATAATAAATATCCCTAAAAATGTTTTGAGAAAACAAATTTCTTCATCAGTTTAGGCCAATATATATTCTTCTACATATTTTTGGTAAAAAAAAAAGTGTATATTGATTGGTTTGCACAAAAGTTATAGTGTCTACAAACTATAGGAAAGATTTATGGCATTTTTATTCATTTTTTTTTTCACTAGTAATGGCAGTGATCTGTGATTTTTAGCAGTACTGTGACATTGCGGCGTAGAGATCGGACACTTGACACATTTGTGGGACCATTGACATTTATACAGCGATCAGAGCTATAAAAATGCCCTGATTACTGTGTAAATGTCACTGGCAGGGAAGGGGTTAACACTAGGGGGCGATCAAGGGGTAAATGTGTTCCCTCGTTAGTGTTTCTAATGCCCTGTACACACGGTCGGACTTTGTTCGGACATTCCGACAACAAAATCCATGGATTTTTTCCGATGGATGTTGGCTCAAACTTCTCTTGCATACACACGGTCACACAAAGCTGTGGGAAAATCCGATCGTTCTGAACGCGGTGACGTAAAACACGTACGTCGGGACTATAAACGGGGCAGTGGCCAATAGCTTTCATCTCTTTATTTATTCTGAGCATGCGTGGCACTTTGTCCGTCGGATTTGTGTACACAGGATCGGAATTTCCGACAACGGATTTTGTTGTCGGAAAATTTTATCTCCTGCTGTCCAACTTTGTGTGTCGAAAAATCCGATGGAAAATGTCCGATGGAGCCCACACACGGTCGGAATTTCCGACAACATGCTCCGATCGGACATTTTCAATCGGAAAATCCGACCGTGTGTACGGGGCATTACTGTGGGGGGATGAGACTGACTTGGGGAGGAGACATATCGCTGTTCCTACTTAGTAGGAACAAACGATTTGTCTCCTCTCCCCTGTCAGACCAGGGATTTGTGCGTTTCCACACACAAATCCCTGTTCTGGCTCTCGTGCCCGCGATCGCGGGTGGCCAGCGGCAATCGCGCTCACCGGCCACGCGCATTGGGTTCCTCACCGTGCAGCGGGCGTGCGCACTCCTGCTATGGCATTTAAAGGGGAAGACGTACCCATACGTCGTTTTGCGGGAACGTGCCACTTTGCCGACGTGTATCGGCGTGAGCCGCCAGCAAGTGGTTAATAGCCACTGGAGGGATACTAAAAAACATCCAGTTATTTAAATAGGCAGAGGGATTTGGGATAGTGCACAGGTAACTTTTTCTTTTGTTTTTTACTGTATGTATTGGGGCATTGTTGCCGCCCAAGAGTAGTGGGCGTTTGAGCACAGGGTTTAATATTGTTTTTTTGTATGCATTTGATACCCATTGTCAGGATATATAAAGTGCATGCATTTATTGCTCATTTGTGTGATATACAACTTTGATTATGCATTTACTGGCATTATATACAAGCTTTATGTATTCACTGGCACTGTTAATTGGCATGATATACCAAGTATGCTGCAGTAACAAACACAAGCTGGGGCTATTATCTTGTTTTCTTTTGTTGTGGCACTTTAATAGTTGCAAAAAGATATGGTATTTATATTATTATTAAGGTATTGCAATTCATTTTGCAATGTTTACCATTATGTGGTTTTATAGTGTTTTTTTTTTGTAGGGGATTTTAAATTATTACGTACATTTTATCTATAGATTTAAATTAGCATTATGAAGGCTCAACTCTTCTTGGTAGTTTCTCATGGAAGTAGGGCTAAATCAGCTCTTCTTATAGGACAAGCTAGCTCATTAGAGTTGGCCCTTTATAATAAAAATTTTTGTCTCTAGGTCATGTTAAAGGGACTCTCCAGCTTCCTTCTCAGATGTACGCCTAGGGACTTTTTAGCATCTTGATAAAAATCTCTAGTCAGACTGAAACATTGACACTCAAGTGTATTGTAAATTGCACAAATAAAACAAAGGTGAATTCTTGAAATTATATATATATATATATATATATATATATATATATATATATATATATATATATATATATATATATATATATATATATATATATATACACACACACAGTGGGGACAGAAAGTATTCAGACCCCTTTAAATTTTTTACTCTTTGTTATATTGTAGCCACTTGCTAAAATCATTTAAGTTCATTTTTTCCTCATTAATGTACACACAGCACCCCATATTGACAGAAAAACACAGAATTGTTGACATATTTGCAGATTTATTAAAAAAGAAAAACTGAAATATCACATGGTCCTAAGTATTCAGACCCTTTGCTGTGACACTCATATATTTAACTCAGGTGCTGTCCATTTCTTCTGATCATCCTTGAGATGGTTTTACACCTTCATTTGACTCCAGCTGTGTTTGATTATACTGATTGGACTTGATTAGGAAAGCCACACACCTGTCTATATAAGACCTTACAGCTCACAGTGCATGTCAGAGTAAATGAGAATCATGAGGTCAAAGGAACTGCCTGAAGAGCTCAGAGACAGAATTGTGGCAAGGCACAGATCTGGCCAAGGTTACAAAACATTTCTGCTGCACTTAAGGTTCCTAAGAGCACAGTGGCCTCCATAATCCTTTAATGGAAGACGTTTGGGACGACCAGAACCCTTCCTAGAGCTGGCCGTCCGGCCTAACTGAGCTATCGGGGGAGAAGAGCCTTGGTGGGAGAGGTAAAGAAGAACCCAAAGATCACTGTGGTTGAGCTCCAAAGATGCAGTCGGGAGATGGGAGAAAGTTGTAGAAAGTCAACCATCACTGCAGCCCTCCACCAGTCGGGGTTTTATGGCAGAGTGGCCCGACGGAAGCCTCTCCTCAGTGCAAGACACATGAAAGCCCGCATGGAGTTTGCTAAAAAAAACACCTGAAGGACTCCAAGATGGTCAGAAATAAGATTCTTTAGTCTGATGAGACCAAGATAGAACTTTTTGGCCTTAATTCTAAGCAGTATGTGTGGACAAAACCAGGCACTGCTTATCACCTGTCCAATACAGTCCCAACAGTGAAGCATGGTGGTGGCAGCATCATGCTGTGGGGGTGTTTTTCAGCTGCAGGGACAGGACGACTGGTTGCAATCGAGGGAAAGATGAATGCGGCCAAGTACAGGGATATCCTGGATGAAAACCTTCTCCAGAGTGCTCAGGACCTCAGACATGGGCCGAAAGTTTACCTTCCAACAAGACAATGACCCTAAGAACACAGCTAAAATAATGAAGGAGTGGCTTCACAACAACTCCGTGACTGTTCTTGAATGGCCCAGCCAGAGCCCTGACTTAAACCCAATTGAGCATCTCTGGAGAGACCTAAAAATGGCCGTCCACCAACGTTTACCATCCAACCTGATAGAACTGGAGAGGATCTGCAAGAAGGAATGGCAGAGGATCCACAAACTTGTTGCATCTTTCCCAAAAAGACTCATGGCTGTATTAGATCAAAAGGGGCCTTCTACTAAATACTGAGCAAAGGGTCTGAATACTTAGGACCATGTGATATTTCAGTTTTTCTTTTTTAATATATCTGCAAAAATGTCAACAATTCTGTGTTTTTCTGTCAATATGGGGTGCTGTGTGTACATTAATGAGGAAAAAAATGAACTTAAATGTTTTTAGCAAATGGCTGCAATATAACAAAGAGTGAAAAATTTAAGGGGGTCTGAATACTTTCTGTCCCCACTGTATGTATAATTGCATTTTATAGTTGGCCCCCCTACTTTTGTCCTTGTCCCCCCATGTGCCCCCCTAAATATGAAAGCTGGAGACAGTATTTAGAATTATGGAGTAAATATTGAGCAGTAGGCAGACTCGAGATCGGTAATATAATGCGATGAACCTCACTTCAAAAGGTTTGTAACACTGGACACTGCCACCAGATATACAGTATATTAAAGTGCCAGTGTCCTGATGACACCTCTAGCAGACTTCAGACTTCGAGGAAGTATTTGTGCAACAATTATATTTTTAGTTATCTGTAAGGGGCATTCTTCTCACTGACCATCAATGTAAGGAACATTCTTCCCACTGATCACCAATGTAAGGAACATTCTTACCACTGGCCACCAATGTAAGGAACATTCTTCCCACTGATCACCAATGTAAGGAACATTCTTCTCACTGACCCCCAATGTAAGGAACATTCTTACCACTGGCCACCAATGTAAGGGTCATTCTTCCCACTGATCACCAATGTAAGGAACATTCTTCCCACTGATCACCAATGTAAGGAGCATTCTTCCCACTGACCACCAATGTAAGGAACATTCTTCCCACTGATCACCAATGTAAGGAGCATTCTTCCCACTGACCACCAATGTAAGGAACATTCTTCCCACTGATCACCAATGTAAGGAACATTCTTCCCACTGATCACCAATGTAAGGAGCATTCTTCCCACTGACCACCAATGTAAGGAACATTCTTCCCACTGACCTCCAATGTAAGGAACATTCTTCCCACTGACTACCAATGTAAGGAACATTCTTCCCACTGACCTCCAATGTAAGGAACATTCTTCCCACGGATCACCAATGTAAGGAGCATTCTTACCACTAATCACCACTCACCATCAGTGTATTAAGGCTCTTCACTGACCACTAATGTAATTGGGGACCTAACCAATGTAAAACTTAATGTTAATGTTAAACTTAATTTTAAACATTAACCTTAATGTAAGGGCTCACTTTTGCACTGAACTCACTGAATGTGAGGGAGCACTACAGTTTTCACTGTCTGTGTTTCTTTTCTGGCCATTATTATTTTTTTATTTATTTAATTATTACTACTAATAATTCTAAAAATATTGTTGTACAGTATATAAAAGCCCTTGGTGTCAAACACACAAAGTACACCATATTCTTCATTTTTTTTTTTTATTTATTCTCATATCTGCTGTAGATAATAATTATTAGCAAGGGTCCCTGAGATCTAAAAGTTTTTCCCCAGGTGTTGAAAAGTTTGAGTAAGGACGGCTTCACACTGATTCGCTGCAGCGCAGTGTACTCACTGTTTTCATGGGCTTTCCCATTGACCTCTAATATGCACGCAGGACTTTTGGTGCGCTTTCAGAAAGTGCACCAAAATCACAGGACATAATACAAGTCTATGGGAAAGCACAGCTAACCTGCACGAAAAACTCTGTGCAACCCTGCTGCGAGTAAACTGCAGCAGATCGGTGTGAAAGGGGCCTAAAGCCTCGTACACACGATCGGATTTTCCGACAGGAAATGTGTGATGACAGGCTGTGGGCGGAAAATCCGACCGTTTGTACGCTCCATCGGACAATTGTCGGATTTTCCGCAGACAAATGTTGGATGGCAGGTTTTAAAATTTTCCGCAGACAAATGTCTGTTGTTGGATTTTCCGAGCGTGTGTACACAAGTCCGTCGGACAAAAGTCCAAAGTACTAACACGCATGCTTGGAAGCAGAAGCGGTCGGTCTTGTAAACTAGCGTTCGTAATGGAAAATTAACATTTGTGACGCGGCAAATTATGAAATCTCCAAATGCAGCGCACAATTCTCTTCTTCTTTAATGGGATAATAATGAAGCTGCTTTGCTGCTGATACTGATGGAGTTATTGCAAATTATTTTTCAAATGCTTTTTTTTTCTAGTGATATCAAGAATATTATTATTAGTTTTTTGGGTTTTTTTGAGCAAGTTACCACAACACCATTATCCCGTAGTTTTTAAGATCAAAGATACAACTATGTTGGTGTCTCTTGTCAACTTTACATTGTATTTTTTTAAATGTAACTGCCGACTCCCAAACTGTCATTTGAAGTAAAACACATAGCCAAGTATTATTCTACACAATTTTTTTATTGTGCATTAAGAGAAGAAAACAAATAAAATTAGACATGATATCTGCCAATAGAACTTAACCAAAAAGTACATTCTATGCATCCAAAAATATAGAAAATATACCAAATCAAATCATTATTATTCAACCAAAAAATATTGTCAAAGCAATAACTCCAAGGCCAACAATAAATAACACGTTATCTCCTCCGATTCCACAACATGTCTGGTTGACAAACGGCCGTTCAGAAACGAACTGAAAAGCATGAAATGAAAAGCGCAAAATGAAAAGCGCGAATCAACACTCACCAAACTTCTGCTAACACGAAATTAGCAGAAGGAGCCCAAAGGGTGGCGCTAAAGAGCTGAAAAACCACGTAGTACGTCTGGTACGTTCGTGTTTGTTAGCCGACAATTCCTTGCCGTTTGTATGCAAGACATGTTTGGGCCAACGTCCTTCGGACAAAAGTCTGAGGTTTTGTTGGCCAACAATCCGATCGTGTGTACGAGGCTTTAGACTCCGCATATAAGCAGAGGAACATTTGTTCATCCCTTTGATCTGCAGATGAAGAAACAGAAATATACAAAAAGAAACAATATTTCTTTTTATTTTAGTGTTTCAGGGCTGAGCAATGTTGTTAATAAACATTGCCGGCTGCTTTTTTTTTTTGACAGCTCCAATTACCGGACATCTTTAACACAGGGGAGACCCACTGACAGCCTTAAAGAACCGAGCCTGAAAGTATCGGTTTCAGGTATCGGTGCATTTGCACGAGTATCGATACTTGTGCATATACTCAGTATCAGCACTGATACTAGTATCGGTGCAACCCTAGTCTGGGTGAATCCCGGTCAGGTGGCAACCCTACTTTGGAGTTGTTATTGGCCGTCATGTGCAGAGAAAGATACAAAGAACTGTAAACTGGAGAATGGCTGAAAGTTTTCCTATGCCTGTAAGTAATGTAAGCCTTTTAGTCATTTGAAACAGTTTTCCTCAATTAAGAGTTAGGGCTCTTTCCCACGGACGATCCATACGTCCATTTTTCATCCTTCCGTTTTCAGATTAAAAATGGACATACATGTATCCCTATGGAATAGCGGATGTCAGCGGATGAACGTCCGCTGACATCCGACCCGCTCCGATCCGAAAAAGTGTAACGGAGGAAAAACCTACTTTTCCATTCGTTTTTTAATCGGATCGGGTGAGGACGGACTCTACGGTCCGTCATCATCTGATCCCCCATAGGGGAGAGCGGCGCTTTGACAGGACCTGTCATCTTTCTGCTCAGCGGGGATCGGCGGAGTGATCCCCGCTGAGCAAGCGGGTGTTCACGGGGCGGATCATCACTGATCCGCCCCGTGTGAAAGAGCCCTTACAGACTACAAAAAAAGTCCTAGAGTATTTTGTAAACTGTGTTAGCATTAATGGGAAACACAAGATCTATACAGTGTCCAGGTACAATGGCATATTTTTTGCAGATATTTGTAGTCCTGCATATATTCATACACCTCATTTTATTAAAGCAAATAGAATTCATTTTCCAAAATGACCAGATATAGTTGGCACATGGCAGTTGCTCAGCAAATATACTGCACACCAGCGACATAGAAATTTGCTGGATGCTGTCAATCAGTGCAAGACAATTCCAGCAGGGGGCGAGCTTGTGCAGAACACAGGGGTGGATTTACTAAAGGTGCAGCTAGTAAACTAAATCTTAGTAAATAATGTGAAAATGTGTTCACTTTAAAGCATCTGGGAAACCCTGTTTTGAATTTTCCCTTGTATATGATTATTTAAAGTGAACACATAGACCATTACAAAAATTGCTACACACTGCATGTTTTATGGGGAAAAAAATGACAGATCGCCGTACCAACACAAGCGATGTTGGTGTGGCGATCTCCCCTGCTGTACTATTGTATTCTGACAGGAGGACCACCCCCCCACCCCCCGCCAGAATACGGCAAACAACCGACCCTTTAACCCCCCACCGCAGCAACTCAACCCCCCCAACCCCCCTCCTGCTTCTGCTGGTTGGTCCACCGGCACCTACCCCATCTAGACGGCGGGCATCGGCATGCATCCGAGGAGCAGCGGCGAGGATCGGGAAACTGAGGAGCAACGGCGGGGATCAGGCATCCAAGGAGCAGCGGTGGCGACATCCAGGCATCGGCCAGCGGCTCTTCTCCTCGCTTCCACTCCCCTCCTCCTAGGCGTCCAATAGGATCGCCTGTCCTTTCAGCCAATCGGGTGAGGGGTATCAGACCCAATTCCCAATTGGCCTGGAGGAGGATCAGTGTTGCAACAGTTAATATTCATTCACTGTTGTAACACCTGGGTGGGCTCCGGATGCATCCTCTGTGATGACCCCACCCTATTTTGAAGCCTATTAGAGCCTCTGGCTCTACTTGGGTGCTTAAAAAAAAAACCCTGGCCGCTGTAATATATGTGCCCAGTGCCCTGAATAGGGGATGGCCGCGATGACCATGGATAGGTTCATGCAATGCAGGAATCTATCCATTGCATATAGTGGGTGGCCCAGAGAGAGGGGGCGGCGCCCGGGCGCCCCTAATGGACGGGCTGCCCCTAATCCAAACAATTTGTATCTAATCAGTGTACAATATAATTGTTCATGGGTCTAAGGAGATTTTACATTTAGATTGTAATAATTATATGAAGCCTAAAGCTATCCATACAGTGCCACTGATGACCGATGTATAAATGTAATAATAATAATGCATTTATTTTGTATTACAACAACAGGCAATATAATACAAATGTGGACAGAGTCTCTCTGAGCCTTGATGATGAATTAATAAAATCTGATGTGAAAGTGATTACACCCAGAGAGAAGACACGCGGGGCTCACATTGAGGTAAACAGAGGGACGTCATTTATATTGTATCTTATAGTATGTGATAATGTTCCCCTTTGGGTGCTGAGATTAGCCGAGTAGATCAGTGACCATATATATAGTCAGGTTAAAAAAAGAACCATCTAGTTCAACCAATAAAAGGGAAAAAAATAAAACAGTTGATCCAGAGGAAGGCAAGAAAAAACCAGCACAGCAGGATTCAACTTTCTCCAGCAGGGGAAACATTCCTTCCTGATCCCCCGAGAGGCAACTTCACCTATAAATCTTAGTGTCCAGTTATATTATCTACATTTAGTAAAGAATCCAGGTTTTTTTTAAAGCAATCTACTGAGCTGGACACAACCAACTTTTGAGGGAGTCTATTCCACATTTTCAAGGCTCTTACTGCGAAGAAGCCTTTCCATATTTGGAAATTAAATCTCTTTTCTTATAAACGTAAAGAGTGCCCCCTTGTCCTCTGTGATGACCTTAAAGTGAAAAACTCAACACCAAGTTCACGATATGGACCCCCTATGTATTTATACATGGTGATCATATCCCCCTTAATCGCCTCTTCTGAAGAGAGAATAGATTCAGTTCCTCTAATCTTTCCTCATAGCTGAGCCCCTCCATGCCTCTTATCAGTTTGGTTGCTCTTCTCTGCACTTTCTCCAGTTCCCTGATATCCTTTTTGAGAATTGGAGCCCAAAACTGAACTGCATATTGCAGATGAGGTCTTACTAATGATTTGTACAGATGATATCTCTCTCTCTGGAGTCCATACCTCTATTATACAAGAAAGGACTTTGCTCGGAAAGTTTGGAAATCACAGTTTGGCATTGCAGCTAATATTAAGCTTATGATCTACCAGAACACCCAGATACTTCTCCACCATTGATTCCCCCAGTTGTACTCCCCCTAGTATGTATGATGCATATTCTTAGCCCCCAAGTGCATAACTTTACATTTATCAACATTAAACCTCATCTGCCACATAGTCACCCAATTAGACAGAGCATTGAGGTCGGTTTGTAAATTGGAGACATCCTGTAAGGACGTTATTCCACTGCATAGCTTGGTGTCATCTGCAAAGACTGAAATGGTACTTTTAATCCCAGACCCTATATCATTTATAAAGATAATAAAAAGTAAGGGTCCCAGCACTGAACCTTGGGGTACACCACTGATAACCTTAGACCATTCAGAGTAAGAATCATTAACCACTACTCTCTGAATTTGGTCTCTTAGTCAGTTTTCTATCCATTTACAGTACAAACTGATTTTTCCAGGCCTGCATACTTTACCTTACAGTGGCGGCCCGTCCATTAGGGGTGCAGGGGTGCCCCCCCATCCATGCGTCCGGCCCCCTGATCTACATTCAGGGCGCCGGACCATGGATTCTAATGGGGGGGGGGGGGTTGAAGCACGTGATTAGAGCGAGAGGCTCTAATAGGCTTCGAAAAAGGGTGGGCTTGGGGCACAGAGCGCTGCGCTCCATGCCCACCCAGTTGTGTGACATGGATCCTCTTCCCGGCCAATCAGGAAGCGGGTCTTGAGACCCATCACCCAATTGGCTGAAAGGACAGGCGATCCTTTTGGACACCGAGATGGGGGGAGATGCATGGTGGAAGCCGCCGTGATGCAGAAGAGGAGGAGAGGACACAGGAGCCGCTGCCCACCACCTGCCGTCACAGGAGCCGCAGCCTAGATGGGGTAAGCACCAGGCTGGATGACCGACTGGGAGGGTTGTTTGCAGCCCCCCCTCCCCCCCCAAAAAAAAAAAACACCAGCCACTGCGTTACACATAAGTCATGTGTGGGGAACTGTGTCAAATGCTTTTGCAAAATCCAAGTAAACCACGTCCACAGCCACCCCTCTGTCCAAGGTTTTACTTACCTCCTCATAAAAAGAAATCAGGTTTGTTTGACAACTTCTGTCTTTCATGAATCCATGCTGGCTGTTAAAATATTTTTTTTCCAGCAAGAACTCATCTATGTGGTCTTTTATTAAACTCTCCAGTATCTTCCTGCTGAAAGAAATTAAACTAACAGGTCTGTAGTTACTTGGTAAAGACTTTGATCCCTTTTTAAATATGGGCACCACATTGGTCCTGCGCCAATCCAGTGGTACTATTCCAGTCATTAACTAGTCCCTAAAAATTAGAAACAATTGCTTTGAAATGACAGAGCTCAATTCTTTTTAGGGATGCACTGAATGGGTTTTTTGGTGCCGAAACCGATACCGAAAATGAAAAATACACTAGGCTGAAAACCGATAGCGAAACAGCACTGATACCGAAAGTGACTGTTTTTAAAAATATTTTTATACAGGAGATGGTCAGTGACTGGGGACATGATACAAGAGATCAATGCAGCCTCACCAGTGCCTGTCAGGTGCAGCCAGCCAGTGTCCCCAGTGCAGCCAGTGTCCCCAGTGCAGCCAGTGTCCCCAGTGCAGCTAGCCAGTGTCTTCAGTGCAGTCAGCCAGTGTCCCCATTGCAGCCAGCCAGTGTATCCAGTGCAGCCAGCCAGTGTCTCCATTGCAGCCAGCCAGTGTCCCCCATTGCAGCCAGTGTCCCCCATTGCAGCCAGTGTCCCCCATTGTCAGAGACTGGGGACATGGTACAGGAGATGGTCAGAGACTGGGGACACGATACAAGAGATCAATGCAGCCTCACCAGTGCCTGTCAGGTGCAGCCAGCCAGTGTCCCCAGTGCAGCCAGCCAGTGTCTCCATTGCAGCCAGCCAGTGTCTCCATTGCAGCCAGCCAGTGTCCCCCATTGCAGCCAGTGTCCCCCATTGCAGCCAGCCAGTGTCCCCATTGCAGCCAGCCAGGGTTCCCCCTGGTCAGAGACTGGGGACATGGTATAGGAGATGGTCAGAGACTGGGGACACGATACAAGAGATCAATGCAGCCTCACCAGTGCCCGTCGGGGGCAGCCAGCCAGTGTCCCCAGTGCAGCCAGCTAGTGTCCCCAGTGCAGCCAGCCAGTGTCCCCCATTGCAGCCAGGATTCCCCATTTCAGCCAGCCAGTGTCCCCCATTGCAGCCAGCCAGGGTTCCCCCATGGTCAGAGACTGGGGACATGGTACAGGAGATGGCCAGAGACTGGGGACACGATACAAGAGATCAATGCAGCCTCACCAGTGCCCGTCAGGTGCAGCCAGCCAGTGTCCCCAGTGCAGCCAGCCAGTGTCCCCATTGCAGCCAGCCAGTGTCCCCCAATGCAGCCAACGTCCCCCATTGCAGCCAGCATCCCCCATTGCAGCCAGTGTCCCCATTACAGCCAGCCTGTGCAGGGGAAGAGAGGAGAGCAGCCGCAGCTGCCGCCTGGTTGGTTAGAGCGCCGGAAACATCACAGCTTTCATTTCAATAGCTGTGTGTTGCCCACCGCGCGCCGTCACATACAGCCCCTCCTCTTTATCCGCGCACTTCGATAGACAGATCACCCGCCCAATCCTGGGATGGGTGATCTGTCTGTCAAAGTTCCCCGGACAAGGGGGGATGGGCTGTATGTGACGGTGCGCGGCGGGCAACACACAGCTATTGATATGAAAGCTGTGAAGTTCCCGGCGCTCTAACCAACCAGGCGGCAGCTGCGGCTGCTCTCCTCTCTTCCCCTGCACAGGCTGGCTGTAATGGGGACACTGGCTGCAATGGGGGACGCTGGCTGCAATGGGGGACACTGGCTGGCTGCAATGGGGGACACTGGCTGGCTGCAATGGGGGACACTGGCTGGCTGCAATGGGGGACACTGGCTGGCTGCAATGGGGGACACTGGCTGGCTGCAATGGGGGACACTGGCTGGCTGCAATGGGGGACACTGGCTGGCTGCAATGGGGGACACTGGCTGGCTGCAATGGGGGACACTGGCCGGCTGCAATGGGGGACACTGGCCGGCTGCAATGGGGACACTGGCTGGCTGCACCTGACGGGCACTAGTAAGGCTGCATTGATCTATGCTATAGGAAGCCCCCGTGATAAGCGGCACCAAGGGCGGGGGGCGGAGCCCTGCTCCCCGCCCCATTTTTGGCTCCATTATCGGCCATTTTTCTCTTTCGGCAAGTTGCCAAAAAGGCCATTTTCGGCCGATATGTTTTGGCGGCCGAAATTTCAGTGTATCCCTAATTCTTTTAGGATCCGTGGGTGGATGCCATCTGGTCCAGATGCTTTTTCTACATTTATTCTGTCTAAATATTTCTGGACCATATCACTTTTGAGCCATTGTGGATCATTTGGGGCAATACCACCCCCATTATGGACATGAGCTCCCCATTCTCCTTTGTATACAGAGAGCTGAAGAAAATATTTAATAAATTTGCCTTCTCTTTGTCCCAAGTCACCCACTGTAGATTACTTTGTAAAGGGCCTACATGCTCAGACCTGACCTTTTTACTATTAATACATTTCGAGAATTTTTGGGGGGTTGTCCTACTATCTTTGCTGAATCATGTAAAAGCAATCCAATTGCTTTTACATGTGGTGAAAGGGGTCCCCCCCTGCCACCTTCCGCTACCTTTCTGGGCTCTCTTCTTACTCCCGCGAGAGACCTGGGACTGAAGCCACCGGCTGACCATAGAGATGAAGTAGGACCAAAAATTCCTTGATCATCTTTATGGTCTATGAAACTGGAAACGACAAGGTTTTTTTTTTGGTTTTGGTTTGATGTTTTCAAGCCATTACCAGCTTGTAACAGCATCTAATCAAACCCATCTTCGTTTTACCAGATGCTTTCAAGGGCAGAGGAGAGATCTGGGGTCTAAAAGTGTCAACGATGGAGATTTTTAAGTACTGTCGTTTGTCGCCATTCCACGGGCGTATTCAATTTTAAAGCATGACATGTTAGGTATCTATTTACTCGGTGTAAAATCATCTTTTATAGTTTACAAAAAAAATGGGTATTTTATTGTGTTTCTACACATTAACATTCATTAACGTGTATTTTTTCCAAAACAATTGCATTTGAAAAATCGCTGCACAAATACCTTGTGGCATAAAAAAATTGCAACACCCACCATTTTATTCTCTAGGGCTTCTGCTTAAAAATATATATTGTTTTGGAGTTCTAAGTAATTTTGTTTTAAAAAAAAAAAATGCAAACATTTACATGTATTAGAGACATGTCAGAATTGACCTGGTATTGAGGTGGTTAAATGCTCACAGAAATCATAATTTTAATTTACGTGTATCCTTATTTTCCAGACTGCAGTTGACACAAAGCCAGACACATACCAAAAGGAAAACATGTGTGTCTTCTTCAGCACATTGTCTGACTTACAAAAGCACGTTCCTACAAAGCAAATCCATTTCTCCAGCAGCCAATGGCCAGCAGATAGTGTAAGGCCTACAACGGGAACGAGTTTAGTTACTCAGAACAATACGAACTACGCCAAGGACCTAATGAGTTACAGACAAACTAAGTCACCCTCTTCCACTTTAAAGAACAAAACAATTAAAAGGTCATTGTCGGCTAACGCGAAGTTAAATATACAATTTTTATCTGCAGATGGGACAAAACAGAAGGCTGAATTACTAAGGGAAGAGAAAGAACCTACAGACAGACAGTTCAGGTATAGAGAAGTCAAAAAGATTTGGCAGGAAAGCAAACCATGCCCAAGACCTGACCTGGCCTGGGAGGAAAGGGCTCAGCTTAGTCAGCTGGGAACAGTCATAAATGGAGTAAACCCCAAGAAGACAGTAGACTATGATCCAGGTTCCCATTCCAGGCCACAGCAAGCCTCAAAGTCTTCTGGTTCAAGCAGTGCAAGACCATCCGTGCCAAGGCCAAACAGTGTGGTGGAAATGCAAAGATGGAGCTATATAACTATCTCAAAACCTCTGTCTCCACCAGGACACCAACAAGGCTCTTCGGAGGTTGGCAGTTTATTTCCAGTTGTAGCTTCTCACCTTGTAAAAGATTCTCCAAGATCTGGGAGAAGACGTGAAAATTCTCCCAACACGCTTTCCACGAGACCCCTGGTATTGGAGGCCAGAAAAGTGAGACAAAGTTCCCTGCCGGTGCAAATACATCCACAGGGAGTAGAAATCCAGACTCAACAAGCAGAGAAGACATTGTCATCTTCTCCCAGACAAGACAACAGAACACAACAGGGTGACAACTTCATAAATTCACCATGGTCATCTCCATTGCTTGGGAAACCTGAAATGAAAAGTTCTGTCCACGAATTCAGCAGCAAGCAAACAAAAAAATCTGGTATCTCTACAGCCCATCATACTACAACCCCAGTTATCAGCATCCCAACAGCACAAACAGATACTTCAGAATAAATGTTCCTATCAGATATTTTACAGATTTTTGTTTGCCTTAAAATAATTTTTTTTTACATATTTATCCAGGTTTGTATCAGTAATTAAACAATTAAAAATCCAGGGAGATATAAAAGCTTCAATTTATATTTTGGTAGAGTTGCCAATCACAGCTTGGTGGCCTGTTGACCAGCTTGGTGGCCTGTTGACCAGCTTGGTGGCCTGTTGACCAGCTTGGTGGCTGGTGACCATCTTGGTGGCCTGTTGACCAAGCTGTATTACCTGCAATAGAGAAAAGTAAGGCCACTGGGATGTCTGGTTTACAAGACGAGCTGAACACAATCGCAAAGCCTTTGGCAGTTAAAACTTTATTTCAACAGAGTGTTTAGTTGGTTGCCTGGAACTCACTTTTAAGTCGGCCATAGACGGTTCGAATCTCGGCCGGTCCCTGCTGAACCATGTATGGGCAGGCTGATTGTACCCAAATTGATTGATCGATCCACTTGAGTACAACCAGCCTATCAGATTTTTCATGTGATCATTGCAAGCAGTTATAGCCGCTAGCAATTATCACTGTGTGTTCTCCAGGCCGGGACGGCTCCCCCCTGCCAGGAGAACACAATAGCTTCGCGGGAGGGATTCCCCCATCAACACTGACTCATAGTTCCAGGAAAGAAGATCTGTGGCCAGCGACACATCAGATTAGGTAACGGAAGTGATGTTCCGTCACCTGCGCATGCGTACAGCCGATACCAGGTTGCCTAATCTGACAGAACACTGTAGTAAAAAGAAGGCGGCAGCGGACATCTTAGTACACCCAGCTAGAGTAATTTTAGCAATAAATTGAGCTTATATAAATAAATATAGTATAATGACATCTGTGATGGTGAGTTGATGTTAACACTTTTTAAAGAAGCTGGACGCAAGCAGTAGGAAGTTAGCGGAGGCCATGTTGGTACAGTGAGGTAGAAAGAAATCCTGGATAGCCGCACTCTGGGATAAGGACATCTTTACTTCAATAAAATCCAACAATACAGTCAATTGCAGAGAGCTACGGAGCTACGAATAAGCATCCAAATGATGTGAAACGCGTTAGCAGTCTACCACCCTGTACGTCTCTGCAATTGACTGTATTGTTGGATTTTATTGAAATAAGATGTCCTTATCCCAGAGTGCGGCTATCCAGGATTTCTTTCTACCTCACTGCAAACCAGCAAAGCCAGCACCTGGAACCAGTTCTTACTAGGGCGGTGTCATTCCAGAGCAAGAGTGTTTGTGAGCTGCATCTCCTTTTTTCCTGCCATGTTGGTACACCCCGCACCGCTCAGCGCTAATCCTTTAGGCTTTAAAAATCACACATGCAAACAGCATCACAGATGTCAATATACTATATTTATTTTTATACGCTCACTTTATTGATAAAATGACTGTTAAATTAACCTCCCTGGCGGTATGATTATTTCGGATTTTAGGTGCTGAAAGCGGTACAATTATTTTGCATGGAAATTTGGCGTTTTATATTGTAGGCCTGTAATTCTTAGCAATAACACACTTAAATCTGTCCACCAAGAGTCTAGTAGATATCGTGGGTATGATGACGTTTGAAACACAAAAACATAAATTATAATATAATACATAAATATAAATAATTTAAAAAAATAATAATATAATAATAATAAAATAAATTTCCCCACGATTCACTATTGCTCAATTCTGCAAGTGTTCTAATTTACTATCGCTGTTTTCTAGCTGGTCTAAAACCACTTTTGATGAAGGGACACTTTTTGGTTGCTATGGACAATCTCCAGTTTCCAGGCAGAAAGAACAGTATATATCATATAAAACTGCATGCAGGGCATTGGACAAAGCACTGGGGACAAAAGGGATGTGAAATGATTTCATACAGTACTGTAATCTGTAAGATTACACTGTACTGTATATGTTATGATTTTTACTTTTTTTTTTTAATTTGCCGCCAGGCTCCGCCCCCATGCGTTGCGATGCTCGCAGGGAACGGAGCCTGGCACAGAGAGGCTTCGGAGGAGATGGAGCCCACAGACACAGCGGGGGGACATCGCAGGATCCTGGGGACAAGGTAAGTACAGCGCAGCAGGATCCTGCAATGTAATCCCTAGTGCGGGGTTACCGCTAATGGTGCTGAAATTTAACTGTCAGGGAGGTTAAATACATAGCTGGGTGTAGTAAGATGTCTTCTTCTGTCTTCTTTTGACGACAGTGTTCTGTCAGATTAGGCAACCCGGTACCCGGTGTACGCACGAGCAGCTGAAGGAACATCACTTTCGTTACCAATTTTGACGGGTCGCTGATTCTGATGGAACACTGGCTTTAAATTCCTATCTACCCCTGCACACCTGTTGAAATGTCAGATCAGGCTGAAGTTGGGAGTTTTACCACTGACCACTGGCAAAAAAAATGAGGATCTTCGTCTTCAGGGTAAAGCAACCATATAACAGAGAGGTCACAAGCAAAACTCAAGATGGATACTTATAAAAAAAATAAAAAATAAAAAAAAAAAATTCTACAGCCGGTCTATGTTGATAAAAAGAAAGTGGTGTGCTGTGTTTTCTTAGCATAGATAGTTGAGTTGAATTTTTTTGTGCATATTTTGTATTTTTTTCTTTGCCAAATAAACAATAAAAAAATGTAAAATGGTTTTGAATTTTTAGATAAACACGTGGTAAGGGAGTGAATGGTAACTATGCGGAAAACAGAAAATTGAATATCAAATACTTACCGCAATTTTCCTTTCCTGACTGGCCCCATGTCAGCACACACATGGGTACGGGCCCCGCCCACCCCCACAATGATAGGACGTTGACTCAAAAATTTTAGCACCTGTGCCAGCACTGCGTTCTGTAACTAGCACTCCGAATGGACGGGCAGGTGTGCTGACATGGAGCCAGTCAGGAAAGGAAAATTGCGGTAAGTATTTGATATTCAATTTTCCTTTTTCTTGACAGCTCACACATGGGAAATAACTAGAGAAAATACAGGGTGGCAGGGGCGCCCCGATTCTGGGGCCCATAGCCCTGAGTCTCTGCAGGAGTCCCCAAGGGGAGGGAAGGCTCTCTGGGGACCCTGAATTTAAGGGGGAGGCTCTCTGGGGACCCTGATGTAAAGGGGAGGCTCTCTGGGGACCCTGATGTAAAGGGGAGGCTCTTTGGGGACCCTGATGTAAAGGGGAGGCTCTCTGGGGACCCTGATGTAAAGGGGAGGCTCTCTGGGGACCCTGATGTAAAGGGGAGGCTCTCTGGGGACCCTGATGTAAAGGGGAGGCTCTCTGGGGACCCTGATGTAAAGGGGAGGCTCTCTGGGGACCCTGATGTAAAGGGGAGGCTCTCTGGGGACCCTGATGTAAAGGGGAGGCTCTCTGGGGACCCTGATGTAAAGGGGAGGCTCTCTGGGGACCCTGATGTAAAGGGGAGGCTCTCTGGGGACCCTGATGTAAAGGGGAGGCTCTCTGGGGACCCTGATGTAAAGAGGAGGCTCTCTGGGGACCCTGATGTAAGGAGGAGGCTCTCTGGGGACCCTGATGTAAAGGGGAGGCTCTCTGGGGACCCTGATGTAAGGAGGAGGCTCTCTGGGGACCCTGATGTAAGGAGGAGGCTCTCTGGGGACCCTGATGTAAAGGGGAGGCTCTCTGGGGACCCTGATGTAAAGAGGAGGCTCTCTGGGGACCCTGATGTAAGGAGGAGGCTCTCTGGGGACCCTGATGTAAGGAGGAGGCTCTCTGGGGACCCTGATGTAAGGAGGAGGCTCTCTGGGGACCCTGATGTAAAGGGGGGGGGATCTCTAGGGACCCTGATGTAAAGGTAGGCTCTCTGGGGACCCTGATGTAAGGGGGGCTCTCTGGGGACCCTGATGTAAGGGGGGCTCTCTGGGGACCCTGATGTAAAGGGAGGGCTCTCTGGGGACCCTGATGTAAAGGGGGGCTCTCTGGGGACCCTGATGTAAGGGGGGCTCTCTGGGGACCCTGATGTAAGGGGGCTCTCTGGGGACCCTGATGTAAGGGGGGGGCTCTCCGGGGACCCTGATGTAAGGGGGGCTCTCTGGGGACCCTGATGTAAAGGGAGGGCTCTCTGGGGACCCTGATGTAAGTGGGGGGCTCTCCGGGGACCCTGATGTAAGTGGGGGGCTCTCTGGGGACCCTGATGTAAGTGGGGGAGGCTCTCTGGGGATATATGCACACACACACACACACACACGTATATTATTGTATATACATGTGTATGCCCACCCAAGCTTATGACTTTCTTTACTACACTGCTATGGGCTCTAGCCCCAGATCTTCTGTAGACCTAGCAACACCCCTGTCTGTTACAAACACATTAGGTAGAACATGACCTAGTACAGATCCTTGAGGTATAACTTTAGTGACTGATCTCTGTTCTGAATGAACCCCATTTACAAGCACACTTTGATATACAGTATATCCATAAGCCAACTTTGTATCCACTGAACCATTGCATTAACAATGAATGTGTACCCTGGATGCATCCAGAGTACACATCAGGGTGCATTTATGATGTTCAGTTTGCAAAGCATGCTGAGTTTTTCTAAGCAAAAAAACACTGCCTGCAATGCCCGTGGCAGCCTGCTTATAACAAATCCAGTGGGTTCCTCTCCCGCTAGAAGGTGTGTCTCACCTCTTTGACGCAGCAGTCTTTGGAATCTGATCTCCATTTCTATTTCACAGGAGATCTGCTCTCTGAACCTCATATAAGCTACTACTCTAATAACTCTTGTCTTTGGCTCAAATATACATTTACAGTATTTCACATTTAATATAGTAATATTTCATATAGTAATTAAAAAAATATATTAATATGTGTTTGCATTTACCAGAATAAAATACGGTATATATTGTCAAAAATATGGGGATGCCTGCCTTTATACACACATGATGAACTTTAATGGCATCCCAGTCTTAGTCCATAGGGTTCAATATTGAGTTGGCCCACCCTTTGCAGCTATAACAGCTTCAACTCTTCTGGGAAGGCCATCCACAAGGTTTAGGAGTGTGTCTATGGGAATGTTTGATCATTCTTCCAGAAGCGTATTTGTGAGGTCAGGCACTGAAGTTGGACGAGAAGGCCTGGCTGGCAGTCTCCGCTCTAATTCATCCCAAAGGTTTTTTTATCGGGTTGAGGTCAGGACTCTGTGCAGGCCAGTCAAGTTCCTCCACCCCAAACTCGCTCATCCATGTCCTTATGGACCTTGCTTTGTGCGCTGGTGCACAGTCAGATGGAACAGGAAGGGGCCGTCCCCAAACTGTTCCCACAAAGTTGGGAGCATGAAACTGTTCAAAATGTTTTGGTATGCTGACGCCTTAAGAGTATCCTTCACTGGAACTAAAGGGCCACATCATAATCCCTCCTCCACCAAATGATTTGGATCAGTGCAAAATCAGAGTTTGGGGTGGAAGAACTTGAGTGGCCTGCACAGAGTCCTGACCTCAACCAGATAGAACACCTTTGGGATGAGTTAGAGTGGAGACTGCAAGCCAGGCCTTCTCATCCAACATCAGTGCCTGACCTCACAAATGCGTTTCTAGAAGAATGGTCAAACTTTCCCATAGACACACTCCTAAACCTTGTGGACAGCCTTCCCAGAAGAGTTGAAGCTGTTATAGGTGCAAAGGGTGAGCCAACTCAATATTGAACCCGACAGTCTAAAGCCTCGTACACACGATCCGGTTGTTGGCAGGGGATTGTGTGATGACAGACTGTTGGCCTAAAATCCGACCGTTAGTATGTTCCTTCAGACAATTATTGTCCAACTTTCGGCCAACAAATGTTGGATGGCAGGCTAGTAAATTTTAGGTGGACAATGGTCTGTTGTCAGATTCGTATCGTCTGTACACAAGTCTGTCCCACAAAAGTCCAAAGTACAAACACGCATGCTCAGTGGCGTTGCTAGGGGGGTGCGGGGGGGTGCGGGGGGGTGCGGTCCGCACCCGGGTGCCACCAGCTACAAGGGTGACACCATCCGGAGCAGCACAGCGGGTGTTCTCCTCTGTCTCTCTCACTACGACGCTGCTGCCTGTCACGATCCATTCTCCACCCGGGCGGCATGGCTGCATGCTGTCCTTTCCTCTCCAGCTGCCGCCCCGGTGTTCCATGTATCTGAGCCGCCCGTGCTAGTGCGGTAAGGGTCGGGGGGAACGGGGGGTCGGCTTGCGATGAGGGGGGGAGGGATGTCCTCTGTGGTGTTGACAGGTGGGGGGGGGGCTGTACTACTGATAAAGGGGGTAGTTTGTCTTGGGGGGGCTGTACTGATGGGGTAGTTTGTCCTGGGGGGCTGTACTGATGGGGGTAGTTAGTCCTGGGGGGGGCGGTGCACTGATAAAGGGGGTAGTTTGTCCTGGGGGGGCTGTACTGATGGAGGGGGTGGTTTGTCCTGGGGGGGGCTGCACTGATAAAGGGGGTAGTTTGTCCTGGGGGGGCTGTACTGATGGAGGGGGTGGTTTGCCCTGGGGGGGCTGTACTGATAAAGGGGGTAGTTTGTCCTGGCGGGGGGGGGGGGGGCTGTACTGATGGAGGGGGTGGTTTGCCCTGGGGGGGGCTGTAATGATAAAGGGGGTAGTTTGTCCTGGGGGGGTTGTACTGATGGAGGGGGTGGTTTGTCCTGGGGGGCTGTAATGATAAAGGGGGTAGTTTGTCCTGGGGGGGTTGTACTGATGGAGGGGGTGGTTTGTCCTGGGGGGGCTGTAATGATAAAGGGGGTAGTTTGTCCTGGGGGGGTTGTACTGATGGAGGGGGTGGTTTGTCCTGGGGGGCTGTAATGATAAAGGGGGTAGTTTGTCCTGGGGGGGTTGTACTGATGGAGGGGGTGGTTTGCCCTGGGGGGGGCTGTACTGATGGAGGGGGTAGTTTGTCCTGGGGGGTTGTACTGATAGAGGGGGTGGTTTTCCCTGGGGGAGGAGGGGGTGTACTGATGGAGGGGGTGGTTTGTCCTGGGGGAGGGGGGTGTACTGATGGAGGGGGCAGTTTTTCCTGGTGGGGGGGCTGTACTGATGGAGGGGGTAGTTTGTCCTGCGGGAGGGGGTGTACTGATGGAGGGGGTGGTTTGCCCTGGGGGGGCTGTACTGATGGAGGGGGTAGTTTGTCCTGCGGGAGGGGGTGTACTGATGGAGGGGGTGGTTTGTCCTGGGGGAGGGGGTGTACTGATAGAGGGGGTAGTTTTTCCTGGGGGGGCTGTACTGATGGAGGAGGTGGTTTGTCCCGGGGGGCTGTACTGATGGAGGGGGGTGGTTTGTACTGAGGGGGGTCTGTACTGATGGAGGGGGTTTATATTTAGTGAGGGGTCTATACTGAGGGAGGGGGGTCTGTACTAAGTGTGGTTGGGGTCTCTACTGAGGGTGGACTATACTTTGAAGGGGAAATGTACTGAAGGAGGGGAGTCTGTATTGAGGGGTGACTATAGTTGGGGTGGTGACACCATGTTTTACCGCACTGGGTGACACCAACCCTAGTGACGCCACTGCGCATGCTCGGAATCAATGCTCACCAAACAAGAGCTGAAATTCCACGTAGTAAGTTACTACGTTCGTGTTTGTTGGCTGACAATTGTGTGCCATTGCAAGACAAGATCCCGGCACTCGCCCTTTTGACAAACGTCTGATGCTCTGTTGGCTAGGGTTGCCACCCTTTCTTCAAGTCAAACCCGAACACTTTAGTGACGCACAGCAATTTTTTTTATAGTATAAAGTATACATATATTTTGCAATTAAATAACATTTCTAATCATATGAAGTTAATCACAAGAGTTCCCCTTTTACATCTGAATCCGCAGAGTTCCCTTACACTGTAAGGGGGGCCTCTGCAGACTCCGATGTAAGGGAGAACTCTGGGGACTCTAACATAAGGGATGCTCTGAGAACTCTGAACTAAGGGGGGAACACTGAACACTCTGATGTATGGAGAGGACTCTGATGTAAGGGGGAATACTGTGGACGGTGTAAAGGGGAACTCTGATGTAAGGGGTGCTCTGAGAACGCTGATTTACCTTAGTGTACTCACTCAGAGGCAGGAGAGAGAAGGGGGGAGAGACCTCAATCACAGACAGGGATGGATGGTGAGCTCACTCAACCCTTGGCAGTCAGCACCTCTCATCCAGATGTATCTGAGGCTGCTGGAGTTCTAATTTCCAGCCCCCACATTCCTTTTCTGAGGCACAGTGCCAGGGATTGGAGTGTGGGCAGACACAGAGAGGTAGGGGATGGGAGGAGGAGGAGCAAATCAAGCCCTCTCTCTCCCTCCTCTCCTGTCTGTGTGTGTCTTTGGGGGGGGGAATTGTTAGTGGTGGGTTTGGGCAGTGTGAGAGTGTAACAGACACTCTCAGCTTAGACATCTGAAGCCAGCAACCCTCCTGGGAATCCATAGTCCAGTCTGAATAATGTGTCCGGGTTTCAGGCAGTTTGAAACCCGGACACACGATTCCAAACCCGAGCTGTCCGGGTGAATCCCGGACAGGTGGCACCCCTACTGTTGGCCAACAATCCGATCGTGTGTACCAGGCTTTAGACTGGGATGCCATTAAAGTTTATGGGCGTGCAAAGGCAGGTGTCCCAATACTTTTGACAATATAGTGTATATAACCAAGTAGAGAATTTAGCAGTACAAATAAAAATGCATTTCCTTCACTAACATAATGGTAATATTTGAACTTATAAACATTTTAAACATTTTCTGGAGTAATTCTTGCAGTAATTTAAAAAAAAAAAAATTCTCAGTTAGAAATCTGAAGTCATGATGACTTTCCAAAAATATCCTATTCAAAAAGCTACAAGCGGGGAAGTTCCTGTCTCAAGGACATTTCCTGGCTGTTCAAACTCCAGAACTTTAAAATGCCTGTGAGAGTTCTGTAGGAGTTCTGTAGGAGTTCTGTAGGAGTTCTGTAGGAGTTGGCAGCCAAGGTCAATGCCCATTGCAGAACGATTTCCATCATCTTCTTCCAGCTATTATGGACGAAGGCAACAATGTAGCATAAGTGACATGCCATGAACATTACATAACCTACAGAGAAATATTTAGTATGGGGCCAGAGCAACCTTACCCAACAACCCAATAAACTTTCTTTGTAAATGTAAGGAACATTTCTGATAATATTGTAATGTCTCCATGTGCGGAAATGACGATCAATGGTCCTCCTCCACAAGTTTAAAGTGTTAAAGTGGAGCTAAACTCTCTCAATCAACATGAACTATTTTTATCATAAAGATAAAAATAGTTCATGTTGATCGAGGGAGTTTAGCTCCACTTTAACACTTTAAACTTGCATTAGTAAATAGATAGGAAGGTATATCATATTTACTTAGACTTTTTAAAAATGTTTTCTATTTCTTCGGTTACTCCCTGGTTTCTGGCCTAGGCCAAAATGATGTCATACATCCCAGGAGTCTTCGTCGGGAGGCGGGGCTTTCACAGCTAAGCACACCCTCCTGCCTGCATGCCTGAGGAAAGGGCAGATGGATTCCAGGAAGTAAATGCTACACGAATCATCTGCCCTTGCTCAAGATTAAGGATGAGCTCCGGCGTGTTCGCAAACAGCACGTGCCGAGCCCGCCGGGAAGTCGGCACTGCACAGCGCTAATCACAGGCAGACATTGTCCAGATGCGCGGCTGCAGAGATCGGGAAATGTCTCACTGCCTGTGATTAGCGCTGTGCAGTGCCGACTTCCTGGCAGGCTCGGCACGTGCTGTTTGCGAACACGCCGGAGCTCATCCTTACTCAAGATGGCCACGGCTAGAAATGCTAGTGGAGGGGGTTGTTTTCCAAAGCGATTTCTCCACAAAATAAAGCATGGAGACATGGATGGATGGGGGAGTTTGCTTTGAATATTAAAAATGAATTAAATAGTATTTTTGATTTGTGGTGCTCAGATACAGTTTAGTTCCACTTTAAAATATACCTGTAGCAAAAAATACAAAAAATTATATATATATAGACATACAATACAGTGAATATAGTGAATTTTAATGCATGCCTCAAGCCAATATATATATATATATATATATATATATATATATATATATATATATATATATATATATATATATATATATATATATTGGCTTGAGGCATGCATTAAAATTCACTATATTGCCAAAAGTATTGGGACTGGTTTGCTGGCATCCCAGTCTTAGTCTGTAGGGTTCAATATTGAGTTGGCCCACCCTTTGCAGCTATAACAGCTTCAACTCTTCTGGGAAGGCCGTCCACAAGGTTTAGTAGTGTGTCTATGGGAAGGTTTGACCATTCTTCCAGAAGCGCATTTGTGAGGTCAGGCACTGATGTTGGACGAGAAGGCCTGGCTCTCATTCTCTGCTCTAATTCATCCCAAAGGTGTTCTTTTGGATTGAAGTCAGGACTCTGTGCAGACCGGTCAAGTTCCTCCACCCTAAACTCGCTCATCCATGTCTTTATGGAGTGTGTATTGTGTTTTTTTGCATTCAAATTCAAAAAAAGTTTATTTTTTTCCCAAAAAAATTGCATTTAAAAAACTGCTGCGCGAATACCCTGTGGCATAAAAAAATTGCAAAACCCAACAATTTATTTGCTAGGGCCTTTGCTTAACCACTTCCCTACCTAGCCATAGACATATGACGTCCTGGGATGGGATTCATATGAAATAGATTGTTTGGTGGTTCTAAGTAATTTTCTAGCAAAAAATATTGATTGTAAACAAAAAGTGCCAGAAAAGGCCTGGAGCTGAAGTAGTTTATAATGAAGGATAAAAAAAAAAAAAAAAAACAGGTGAAAAAAATCATTGTTTGTGATGAACTTTGCTTTATCAAACTTAAAGTGGGCTTCCGTCCTAAAGAAAAAAAAATTTAAAAGTCAGCAGCTACTAACAATGTAGCTGCTGACTTTAAATAAGTACTTACCTGTCCTGGGTGCCCGCGATGTCGGCCGCCCGAAGCCGACCCGTCCCTCAGCTCTCCGGCCTTGCGGCTTCACTGCCAGTTTCCTACTGCGCACGCGCGAGCGGCGCGGCGCTCCATTCTGTGAATGGCCCCGCGGAAGAGGAGGAGGCAGATTAGGAAGACTGCCTAGCAACAAGGGTTTAAGTTTTTTTTTTTTTTTCAAATTTTTTTTTTTTTTTTAGGATTTTTGGTGATTTTTTTTTTTTTTTTTCAGGGTGGAACTCCGCTTTAATGTCATCCAGTTTGGATTCACATCCACTTTGAAGTATAGCTATAGGAAAAACACCTTATTTTAAGGTTTGTACAGTATAGAGTGGTAAGGGTTTAGAAACACTGTGAGTTTTTTTAATGTTATCTGTGTCCTCTGTAATGCCGCGTACACACGATCGGAAATTCAGCCAGCAAAAGACAGATGAGAGCTTTTGGTCGGAAAATGCGACCGTGTGTATGCTCCATCGGACTTTTGCTGGCCGAATTCCAGCCAGCAAAAGATTGAGAGCAGGTTCTCAATTTTTCGGTCGGAAAAAGTTATTATCCAAAAACGTGATTGTCTGTATGCAATTCCGACACGCAAAATTCCTACGCATGCTCGGAAACAATTCGACGCACGCTCGGAAGCATTGAACTTCATTTTCTCAGCTCGTCGTAGTGTTGTACGTCACCGCGTTTCTTGTCCGTCGAAAGTTCACAGAACTTTTGTGTGACCGTGTGTATGCAAGACAAGCTTGAGCGGAATTCCGTCGGAAAAACCATCCAAGATTTTTCTGACGGAAAATCCGCTCGTGTGTACGCGGCATAAGGAAGAAAAAATTGAAGACAAATCCTAAATTTCAAATTGTGTAAAAAAGAAAAAAAACTGCACTCCAATATGTGAAGATCTCCAAAAGCAGCAAGGGATAGGCACAGACAAAACAAAACAAAGCACAAATCATTGCCACCCAAACAGAGAGGAAATACACTGTACCCCCCCCCCCCCCCCCTTAAATCAGTCTGGGTTACATTTGACCTTGACTATAACCTCGTTATGTAGGCCACTGCACACTATTGTTCTTTGGTATTAGCCAGGCCATAGGCCCTGCAGGGTTCTCAATGGGATTAAATCTGCAAATGTTTTGAGTCTTTCTTTACACAAAAGGTCTACATGATAAGTTACCACCAAACACCACCCCATCCTTGATTAGCATCCTACCCTGGAGCTCTGCATTGTCTATGGGCTCCTCCATCCTTAGTGTTTTATTGTCTTATGCGTAGGTGTTGGTTTTGCTTAGTCAACATCTGGACAAACAATATATCCTCTAGCAATGTTTTTTATATATTTAAATTTGGTGGCCAGAGTCATGCTTTTATCACCTAAACTTATTTCAGGGAAACGAGGGTGATCAGTCAGCAAAATACAACCTGGTTTTAACTTTGAGAACAGGGAAAGGTAGGGAGGGAGGGGGGAGTCTACTCCATGGATTGACATGCACACTCTGAAGATTGTGATAGTTTATGCTATGAACACTTCACAGAGCAATCATGTAGCAGTCACCTCTTGGCCTTTTGGATAAAATCTGCTTTATTATCTGTTCTTATCAATGCATTGGCATTAGGGTGTGCACCCTACAACTCACATACATGTGGGTATGTGTGTGTGTATATTAATATATATATATATATATATATATATATATATATATATATATATATATATATATATATATATACATATATACACAGTCCATACAGACACAAGCCATACAGCCTGAGGAAGAGCAGGGATGCTCGCAACTGTATACAGTAGCTGCAATTGATGTACATGACGACTTTGATGATTTGAAGATTCAGTAAATATATTTGCTTCGGAGAGCGTGTCCCTTTGTTTATGTTGATGGATATCGGTGGAGAACAGGGAGTCCACCATTCCAGTCTAACAGCAAGGACAAAGAAAAGCCAGTAACCCACCCAAAGTTTGAATATATATATATATAAATTCACACACACACACACACTCTTTTAAAGAGTTTTTTTAATGTTTAATACATTTTACATCTTATGGCAGAATTGGTCAGG
>JBBGZY010002403.1:0-12500 GCA_037952925.1 Lithobates clamitans
CTCTCTCTCTCTTCCTCCCCCCCCCTCTCTCTCTCTCTCTCTCTCTCTCTCTCTCTCTCTTCCTCCCCCTCTCTCTCTCTTCCTCCCCTCTCTCTCTCTTCCTCCCCCCTCTCTCTCTTCCTCCCCCCTCTCTCTCTCTCTCTTCCTCCCCCCTCTCTCTCTCTCTCTCCTCCCCCCTCTCTCTCTCTCTTCCTCCCCCCCCTCTCTCTCTCTTCCTCCCCTCTCTCTCTCTCTCTCTCTCTCTTCCTCCCCCTCCTCTCTCTCTCTTCCCCCCCCCCCCCTCTCTCTCTCTTCTCTCTCTCTCTCTCTCTCTCTCTCTCTTCCTCTCCCCCCCTCTCTCTCTCTTCCTCCCCCCCCTCTCTCTCTCTCTCTCTCTCTTCCTCCCCCCTCTCTCTCTCTCTCTCTCTCTCTCTCTCCTTCCTCCCCCCCTCTCTCTCTCTCTTCCTCCCCCCCCTCTCTCTCTCTCTTCCTCCCCCCCTCTCTCTCTTCCTCCCCCCCTCTCTCTCTTCCTCCCCCCTCCTTCTTCCTCCCCCCCTCTCTCTCTCCCCTCTTTCTCTCTCTTCCTCTCCCCCCTCTCTCTCTCTTCCTCTCTCTCTTTTCCTCTCCCCTCTCTCTCTCTCCCCCCCTCTGTGTTTAATCACAGCAGGGGCTGCCGGTGGCACGCCCCCTACCCGGAAGTGTCGGATCACGTACTAAGTATGTGATCCGGTGTAGCAATGCCATCTTGCTGTTGTATATGTAAGTAATATGGTCTGCAAGTGGTTAAACAGACCCAAAGGGAGCAAATAGGGGGCGTTCATTGTTGGGGTTTTCATACACTTTAAGAGTTATATATTTTCTCTTGTAGGAAGATCTCTTCCAAACTCCTGGCAGACAGGAAGAACTACAACAAATTATCGACTGCTTAGACACCAGCATTCCAGATACCATTCGTATCCTTGCCTTGTATAGATCGTCCAGTTATGTTTGTTAGGCTTGGCTTGGAAGCAGATAAGTTTATTTTCACTGAAAAGTTGTATCCCTAAAGCCATTTTGGGCATGCCCACTGTGATGGGTGAAGATTAGGCTTGACCCTGTGGCCTGAATTGGTAAGTGCCCCTAATGTGTGGAAGTCCACCCTTTCGGAAGTGCTGCTGTGGGTGGTTGTAGTTGTACAGAGCTGGCTGTGGGGTCCGTGGGTGCCAGTAAGTGCTACACCACCATGTAGGTACTCAACAAGGGCATTACCTCTCTGTTCTGTGTGTGTGTTGACTGGTGACACTCTTCCAGGTACTTCGGCACGAGCGTCACATGGATAACGCTGACAAGGCTGTCACTGGGTCTTCTGGGTTCCGCATTTAGTAGAGTAGCTGGCAGTGGCGGCCCGTCCATATGAGGCACAGGGGCGCCACCCCCCCTAATCTACATGCAGGGCGCCGGACGCATGGATTCCAATGTTCTAATCTGATTCAAAAAAGGGTGGGCAGAGCACTGCGTCCACCCAGTTGTATGACCATAGGGAATTAATATTCGCTATTGTCTGCCTGATTGGCCCCCCGGCCAATCGGGAAGCGGGTCCTGAGACCCGATTGGCTGAGAAGATAAGCGATCGTATTGGCCGCCGAGGAGGAGGAGACGCAGGTTGAAGCCGGTGAGGAAGCGCTGCCCACGACCTAGATGGGGTAAGCGCAGGGCCAGTGGGCTGACGATCGAGCGACCGGGGGAGTTTGCGACCGACCAGGGGGTGGGGTTGGCGGATGGTTTTGGAGCACCAGCTGCCACTGGTACCTGCTATCTGAATTGCTGTCGGGGGGCATTACAGGTCCAGGGTGGTTATCACCTGATGGGGAGTTGTGTCTCTGAAGGCCCTTTGGGTGTGTCCGCCATGATGGGGGAAGATTGGGCTTGGCCCTGCGGCCTAGATTGGTAAGTGCCCCTATTGTGTGGAAGTACCACTTTTTTTTTAGAAATGTTCCCTTAATAATTGGGCGCCTCTTGGGCAATGTGCTGCTGTGCGTGGTGATAGCTATACAGGGCTGCCTATAGGGTATGTGGGCCCTAGTTTAGTGCCACACCACTGTGATGGTGTTCAAAAGGGCCGGAGCCTTACTGTATTGCATGTGTACGGTCTGAGCAATGGCTCCTCTCAGGGTCAGATTAGTTCTAATCTCTTCCCTTAACTGGTATTACACTATTTGTTTTTTCTTTCCACCTGAACCTAGACATTGGGGTTGATTTACTAAAACGAGTGTGCAAAATCTGGTGCGGCTGTGCATGATAGCCCATCAGCTTCTAACTTCAGCTTTGACAAAAAAAATAAAAAATCTGGAAGCTGATGCAGATTTACTTGAACTCTTCAGCTTTGCTTCATCGGTCTGACGCTGTTCTGCCTGAGAGTTCTCGCAAAGGGACAGGCTTCTTCTCATTCCACTGTTTCTTAGTGGATTCATCAATTTAGGCATATGTCCTGCAGGGCAAGGTTCTTCCTATCCTAGTGAAGGCCCATTCCACCAGGAATGTCAGTGCTTCCTGGGTGTAAAAAGAAAAAAAAAATTGAATTTACCGTGTATCCTCACAGGGTGACACTGTGGATACACTAATAAAGATGTGCCACCGCCCCAATAACGTTTGAAAAGAACTAGGAATTACCAGAGTGGACTTTATAGGCACACATGTTTAGAATAAAAGTGTGACATTTTTAATTGGATAAGGTTAAAAAAACGTATGCACAGCACATAAAAACGATCACACATCATACAAAAGAGGACATAAAATGCTTGACCCCAGGGACTCAAATATCACCTCTAATTGTGATATTGGAATTTAGCAAATGGTAAGTATAACGAGATATAATCAGTAACACTATGCACAAGAAGTAAAGTGCATGGAGTGATCGAGTCCAGTCAGAGGTCACAAGAAGGTTTTTCGCTCGACATGTTGCGCGCACATTTGCGCTTCTTCAGGAGCTTATAGATCTAATGAATATGTAGAAAACATAAAATAAGTATACATATATATATATACTGTCTTTATCGGTGTATAACACGCACTTTTTTCCCCTTAAAATCGTGGGTGCGTGTTATACGCCGATTGTGAGCCTTTTGGCCGTTCTCGGCGGCTCTCGGCCATTCTCGGCGGCGCTCACAGTCCCACTGCGTTTGAAAGCCCCTGAGAGCGGCGTAAAGCTGCTGATAACGGCCGAGTGCGTCCGAAAGCCGCCGATAACGGCCGAGTGCGTCTGAAAGCCGCCGAGAACAGCGGCGCCATTTTTAAATGGCAGTGTACCTACAAGTTTGCAAATGACACAGGGACAAGGCTACAGATGGACACTGACAAGGCTACAGATGGACACTGCATTGCTGCATTGATGGGCATTTAAATGTAAGTTTTTTTCCTTAACCTTCCCCCCTTAAAGTTTTTTTTCCTTAAAATTCCCTCCTAAACTTGGGGTGCGTGTTATACGCCGATAAATACATATAATATATATATAGTATGTTACCCAGTATATAAAACATGATGTAAACAAGAAAATGGTAATTTCTATGGGATCCAACCGGATCCTGTTGGATCCCATAGAAATGACCATTTTCTTCTTTACATCATGTTTTATATACTGGATAACATGCTATATATATGTATACTTATTTCTCAAGTCGTCTTCCAGGACGGCACCCTGAGAGATGACTGGTCCTCCTGACAGGAAACACAATCAAGAAAGAGGTTAAAAACCCCGCCCCTCCCTGCACTCCTCAGTTTTTGATTGTGTTTCCCCACAGCGAAACAGTTTGTTTTTTTCTAATAGACTGAAGGCCGTGGGCTGGAAGTCTCCCCCTGGGCGCCAGACTGCAGGTTTTTGGAAAACCTTTGGGTTTGGTAGGGCTTGCCCTGCTCGGGGGGGTTTGTTCCCCTATTTGTCTCAGGGGGGCAATGAAGAGCTCCCCATGAGAACTGGAGGACCCTGGGCACTGTGAGTCTCCAGAACTCCAGGGACCATGTTCCTGCTCCCACCTCTCCTTACCTCATGGTTTCTAGAGAGGATTTGCCACATTCTGCCTCTTTGAGCTCTATCCTGGGTCTCCTGGCCGCCTCAGCGCCGGCGGCTGTGTGTAGTATCGGCGCCATTTTGCGGTGGTCATTTCTGGGAGGAAATGACGTCACGGCCGCCCGGTTACTAGAGCACGCCGCCCACAGAGGAGGAAGTGGCCTCGGCAAGATGGCGGCGGTGTTCGGAACGCCGTGAGGAGCCACCAGCCGGCTTGAACCACAGGTACCAGGGGTAATTCCGGGCGTCAGAGGCAGCGTCAGGCAAGGAGCAGGCGTCCACTACTCACTCACTGCAATGGAGCAGGAGGAGTTTTCAGCCGTTGTGGAGGCCACCGGGGGTGAGTCTATCAGGCTGGAGGAGATAAGGGAGGGGATGCCCCTCTAGCTTTTCCCTCATAAGAGATCTCGGTTTTAAGTGTTACTAGTTAAATGGGCTTCTTGTTTTTTGCAGATACAGAAACCCAGAGTGTTGCCAGTAGACCGAGACCCAAAAATCCTTCCCGTTCCAAGAGGTGTGGGTACTGCAATGATAAACTAACTGCAGAGCACACCAAGCCGTTCTGTTACAAATGCATTCATAAATTATCAGGGAAGGAGACTTCTGAGGTTATGAGAGATTTTCTCTCAGTTCAATCTGAGATGTTATCCACACTTAAAGCCTTCCAGGCTAGCCTTAATGCTAGGCAGGATAGCAGAGAAGGCTCATCCTCTCAGGAAAGTGCTTTTTCTAATATTAGACAGGCGAGCACTACTCCTCAGAAACCGCCATCTTCTCACGATTCGGAGGAGGAGGCGGAGGAAGTGGAAGGTCCCTGCCATAGTCTCCTTGAAGAAGGGGAAGACGCAGATGATAGCCAGGAGGAAGGGGAACACTCCAGGCCAGGCAGACATATCTTCTCAACAGATGATATGGAGGGCCTCCTAGGGGCTATTTATGCTTCTGAGGAGATCCAGGAGCCGGAGGCTCAGACTTCTGTACAAGATAGGTTGTATCAGGGGTTGTCTAAGGCTCAGTCTAAAGTGTTACCTATCCACCAGTCTCTGAAAGACATTGTTTTAAGAGAATGGAAAGAGCCAGAAAATAAACTTCAGAAGTTTAAAACCTGGAAACGCAGGTGTCCGTTTAAGGAAGAGGAGCAGGAGAAGTTTTTTAAACTTCCCAAACTAGATGCATCTCTGGCCCAGGTTTCTAAACAATCTGACCTGTCCTTTGAAGATGCAGGTAACATTCGGGACCAAATGGACCGTAGGTCAGAGACCCTTTTACGCAGGGCCTGGGAGGCCAATGCGGCTACTTTAAGTCCGGCTTTAGCTTCAGCTTGTATAGCCAGGAACACTAACATGTGGCTGAATAAACTTACTGATCATGTATCGAGTTCTTCCAAATCCAAAGAGCTTTTGGATTCCTTGGAAGTAATTGGTAAGGCAGTAGCCTTTCTTGCGGATGCGGCAGTGGAGTCGGTGCGGACTTCAGCTAAGACAGCTGCGCTTCTCAATTCTGCCAGAAGAGCCATATGGGTTAAGACCTGGGATGGGGATCATACCTCTAAGACCAGGTTATGCGGTCTTCCTTTTGAAGGATCTCTCCTGTTTGGTACAGGGTTGGATCAGACCCTCTCCAGATCTACGGAGAAGGGAAAGAAATTTCCGGTTAAACCTAAAAAGGCCAAAAAATTTTTTCGAGGCCCCCAGGTCAACAACCGGTTTAAAGACCGTAAGGAAGGAAAGAAGTGGGGTGTTGGTAAAGCCAAACAGAAAGGAGCTCTCCTTTTCTCCGGCCCCAAAGTCGCAGACAGGGATCCTAAGTGACGCCAGCACCAAGGTGGGAGGGAGGCTGGCACAATTTATCCCACAGTGGGAGCAGGTAGCCCAGAGCCCTCTGGTCCTTCAGTGGATAAGAGAGGGCTACGGGCTAGAATTTGCTTCCAGGCCTCCACAGACTTTTCTACTGACCTTTTTACCCAGAGAAAAGCCAAAAGCCATAGGACTCATGGAAAATATCGAGCAGTTGGCGAGTCAGAGGGTCATTCTCCCAGTTCCGGCGGATCAGCAGGGAAGGGGTTTTTATTCCCACGTCTTTGTTGTTCCAAAACCGTCCGGGAAATTCAGGTTAATCCTGAATCTAAAGAAATTAAATACCTTCCTGCGATACAAAAGATTTCGCATGGAGTCGGTCTATACGGTCAGAAAACTTCTGTTAAAAGAGGTCTTCATGGCTACCATAGACCTGAAAGATGCATATCTGCATATTCCCATTCTACCGCAGCACCAGGTATTCCTTCGCTTTGCTATCCGCACAGATCTGGGTACACAGCACTGGCAGTTCCAGGCCCTACCATTCGGACTGGGAGCCAGTCCAAGGGTGTTTACAAAAATCCTTGCAGAGGTCATCTCCTACCTGCACCTTCAGGGGATTTCCCTGATACCATATTTAGACGATCTGTTGGTCTACAACCTTTCCAGAGAATCCCTTCTCCAGGATCTGGACAGGGTAATATCCACCTTGAAGTCCCTAGGGTGGTTGATAAGTCAGGAGAAATCCTCTCTGATTCCTTCCCAGACCAAACTCTACCTGGGTCTGTGGGTGGACTCGGTAAGGCAGAAACTGATCCTTCCGCAGGAGAAGATAGAAGCACTGATTGCTTCAGTGTCTTCAATCCGGCACCAGAAGGTAGTATCCAGAAGAGTGATCATGAGGATTCTTGGTCTTATGACCTCATGTATCCCAGCAGTACCTTGGGCCCAGTTCCATTCAAGACCCCTGCAAAACTTCCTTCTATCCTCATGGGATGGAAAGAAGGAATCCCTAGATACTCTGGTGACCATCCCTCTAAGAATAAGAAATTCCTTACTTTGGTGGCTCAACCCCCAAAGGTTGGGGACAGGCCATCTTTGGTTCCAGCTTCAGCCGGTCAGAATAACGACCGATGCGAGCTCGTGGGATGGGGGGCCCATCTAGACGAACTGCAGGCTCAGGGTGTGTGGGATACACGACAGAGAATTGCGTCTTCCAATTTCCGGGAATTGTTAGCTGTCAAGGAGGCTCTAATAGCCTTCGAGGGCAGAATCAGGGGGAAGGAAGTTCAGATCCTCTCCGACAATTCCACAACAGTGGCCTTTCTGAACCGTCAGGGAGGTACACAGTCGCTTCCCCTAATGTCTCTGACACAGGAGATTCTAGAATGGGCGGAGCCGAGAATCCCGTCCATTTCTGCGGTACACATAAGGGGAATTTTCAACATAAAGGCAGACTTCCTCAGTCGTCAGACAGTACAGCAGGGAGAATGGGAGCTAAACCCCGAAATTTTCACCATGGTCTGTCAACAGCTGGGTACACCGGAGATAGATCTCTTTGCCCGCAGGGAAAACAGGAGAGTCAGGAGATACTTTTCCCTCTGCAGGGAACGAGGGTCCGAGGGGGTGGATGCATTGGCTCAGGAATGGGATTTCAGTCTGGCTTATGCGTTTCCTCCCTTACCTCTGATTCCAAGAATCCTTCAAAGACTGAGTCGGGCCAGGGGCAATTTGATCCTGATTGCCCCCTGGTGGCCCAAAAGGTCCTGGTTTCCCACGTTGTGGAACTGGGCGGTGGTGCCTCCGGTTCAGCTTCCAGAACGTCAGGATCTTCTGCTTCAAGGCCCTCTTTACCATCCGAACCCCGGGTTCTTCAAGTTGACAGCCTGGCTGTTGAAAGGGAGTGCCTGCGCAACAAGGGGTGTTCAGAGAAGGTGATTGACACCCTGTTACTGAGTAGAAAGCCGGTAACTAGACGCATTTATGCTAGGGTCTGGGGGGCTTTTTCCCGTTGGTGCGAAGCGAGAAAAGTTCCCCAGAAGCAAATACCTGTTATTTTAGACTTCCTACAAGAGGGAGTAGACCGAGGTTTAGCCACCAAAACTCTGAAGGTTCAGGTGGCGGCCCTGTCTAGTTTTCTGGATGTCAGATTAGCCCTAGATCCTTTAATTAAGAGATTCTTGTCGGCTAGAGAGAGACTTTCCCCGGTGCAAATGAAGGAATTTCCACCGTGGGATTTATTTTTAGTCTTGGAAGCCCTGACCAGGGCACCTTTTGAGCCGTTGGCTCAATCTTCAGTCAGATTGATTTCTTTTAAAACCGCCTTCCTTCTGGCTGTTACTACAGCCAGAAGGGTGGGCGATTTACATGCTCTTTCTATGAAGGAGCCTTTTTTCCGCCTGTTAGAAGACCGAATTATTCTCAGGCAGGACCCTTTGTACCTTCCCAAGGTGGCTTCACGCTTCCATAGGTCACAGGAGATTATTTTACCCTCCTTCTGTCCCAATCCACAGAACGAGAAGGAAAGGGCCTTCCATACGTTGGATGTCAGGAGATGTCTGTTGCTTTACCTAGAGAAGGTTAAAGAGTTTAGGAAATCTCAACATTTGTTGGTTAGTTTTTGTGGAGTTCGAAGAGGCGAACAGGCCTCCAGAACGACCATTGCTAGATGGATTAGACAGGCTATTGCCATAGCTTATGAGCATTCAGGTCAGACGGCTCCTACTAATCTTAAAGCTCACTCTACAAGGTCTCTGGCAACCTCTTGGGCAGAAAGAGCCGGAGCATCGGTAGATCAAATCTGTAAGGCAGCAACGTGGTCAAGCCAGAACACGTTCCTGAGACATTACAGAGTGGAACTGCTGTCACCCCAGGATCTGGCCTTCGGCAGAAAGGTCCTGCAAGCAGTGGTCCCGCCCTAAGGTAGGCCTGAGCTACTTGCTCCTCTCTCAGGGTGCCGTCCTGGAAGACGACTTGAGAAAATGACCAGTTACACTTACCGGTAACGGTGTTTCTGGGAAGTCTTCCAGGACGGCAGGCCTACTTCCCACCCGGTTTGTATTTTTATATAGTGGTACATTGGAGGTGTTTTTGTTTCACTTTCATGCACTGGTGTGGGTCAATACTTTTGCACAACTGAGGAGTGCAGGGAGGGGCGGGGTTTTTAACCTCTTTCTTGATTGTGTTTCCTGTCAGGAGGACCAGTCATCTCTCAGGGTGCCGTCCTGGAAGACTTCCCAGAAACACCGTTACCGGTAAGTGTAACTGGTCATTTTTATGTTTTCTACTTATTCATTAGATCTGTAAGCTCCTGAAAAAGCGCAAATATGCACGCAACATGTCGAGCGAAAAACCTTCTTGTGACCTCTGATTGGACTCGATCACTCCATGCACTTTACTTCTTGTGCATAGTGTTACTGATTATATCTCGTTATACTTACCATTTGCTAAATTCCAATATCACAATTAGAGGTGATATTTGAGTCCCTGGGGTCAAGCATTTTATGTCCTCTTTTGTATGATGTGTGATCTTTTTTATGTGCTGTACATAAGTTTTTTAACCTTATCCAATTAAAAATGTCACACTTTTATTCTAAACATGTGTGCCTACAAAGTCCATTCTTGTAATTCCTAGTTCTTTTCAAGTGCTTCCTGGGTGTCAGCCTCAAGTTACCCCCTTTTCAGGATTGTAAGCCCCTGTGTGAACCGGCAGTAAGGATGCTGCTTAGTCTGTTCACACGTTTAATACGTTTTACCAGATATAAAAATTCAAGTCCCTGTGAACGCCATTTTTTGGGTCGAATATCTTGCACATGACTCTGTATCTCTGTTCGGGTTTGAGGCTTGTTGCCGTGTTGCCCACCCCTTATGTTCAATGTTTTGGGACATCACAATGGTCATGGATATGAAGGTGTCCTGTAATGTACAATTAAGAAAGTAGGATTTTTGGCTTTACCTGTAAAAACAATCTGTGTGTGTTCCTCATTGCTTGCTACAAAACTGAGGATAGGCTGTGCTGCGAGGAGGGGTTATGCCTGGTTGGGGAAGTCTGCTTTTTTGACCAATGTCCTTACACCTGAAGGTGGAAGCATAACCCAGTCATTATAAATATGAAGAGGCCCAATGTGATGTACTCCAAGACAAAAAGATTTTACCGGTAAACCAAAAATCCAAATTTCCGCTATCTTTCGGGTGTTACAAATACTCACTCATCAGTGCTTGTATGCTGACCTGTGCTGCGACTGCTTCAGGCCCAGGTTCACACTGAATGCGGTTTTGAAATCGTGCGAGTTCAGCTGAACTCGCATGATTTCAAATCGGCATTGCAGTGCGAATTCAGAGGCAATTGTCTGAAATCACCCCCCGCACCCCCCCCCCCCCCCCCCCGAAGTCGCCAAAAGTAGTGCAGGAACTACTTTTGAGAATCGTCGCTGCGCTGCAAAGTCGGCGTCGCACTCATTCAGAAGGTGCCGTTGCCGGCAATAGGGTTGCGATTTTTACATGTCAAATCGCATTTCAGATCGGCCCGATGTGAACGGGGGCTAAAGCGGACCTTCACCCTCCTGCGGCACTCTCCTCCTCTCCACCTGGCCCCCCTCCTCAGCGCCGGTATCATCAGTGGTGAGGACGGGTGACTGCAGACTGTAACAAAGAAAACAGAGCAAAAAACGACCTTCGTGGGGGTTCTTCTTAAAGCAACCGTGGGACTCTAGCCTGTTGATGTAAAACCATAATCCTCCAAAACACCCTGAAAACCTCAAAAAAAAAGGTACCCTTTTTCACAAATACTGGATTCAGGTGGAACATTTAGGGCTCTTTCACACGAGGGATCCGTATGTCCGTTTTTCATCCTTTCGTTTTCGGATGAAAAACGGACATACATGTATCCCTAGGAAATAGCGGATGAACGTCCGCTGACATCCGACCCACTCCGATCCGAAAAAGTGTAACGGAGGAAAACCCTACTTTTCCATCCGTGATCGGATCGGGTGACGACGGACTCTACGGTCCGTCATCATCTGATCCCCCCCATAGGGGAGAGCGGCGCTCTGACAGGTCCGTCGCTGCACAGTGTGCAGAGACAGATCGGCTGAGCAAGCGGGTGTTCACGGGGCGGATCATCACTGATCCGCCCCGTGTGAAAGAGCCCTTAAGCATCCCCCAATAGATACATTTTAAGGCTTGGGAGGGAGCAAAACCAGATATTGTCTTTTTGGTTGAAGCGTAAGTTACATATGAGAGTCACTGGGGAACTCAATAGGATAACTAAGCATGGTGTGTAGAAACTGCTGGATGTCTGCAATTACAATCAGATGTTATTTTGCATCAGTAGAAGTGAGTACAGATTCACTTGAAGGCTGGGTTCACACTATTGCGAATTGGATGCGGGATCCCTCCCGCATCCAATTCGCAATAGCATTATCTCCAATGCGGCTCCGGTGCAAATTTGCACAGGAGCCCTGTGCGTCTTTTGGTCCGTTTCAGGTCCAAATTCAGCCCAAAATTCAGGCTGATATCGGACCTGAAACAGTGAACCAGGACGCACCGGACTCCTGCTGTGAGCCGCATCGGCATGCAGTGTGAACCCAGCCTTATACAGCTGTGATGCCCTGCATCTGTAATGACCCCTGTGTGTTGTATGTAAGGACATGATGCAGTCGAGGTGAATCTATCGTGAATCTGGTTAATTATTAAAGGATAGGTTTACCTTTTTAGATGATGTTACACCTGTATTAAGGGTGTAACATGTTCCAGGTTCACCCCCCCGTGACAGCGGATGGGGGTTCCTCTCCCCCACAGCAGCTGTCACACTTGGAGGGGTAGTAAACTTGAAAAAAAAAAAAGTTTCCCCCGCAAGGCAATATTTTCATGTACTGGTATGAATCCAATACTAGCACATTATGTGAAACTGTTACTGCTGACAGGGCTTCCATCTTCACCCAGTCTTCCTTCCAGGATCGCTGGCTCCGGTCCTTTGAATGGCCAAGCCCTGATGACGTCACGAAAGGGAGTCTCTGTTTACAGTACAGGGCTCTGGAGGAAGAGGTGCGGGTATGCGGGGTGAATAAATGCAAATTTTGTTTCCTGCCAAAATATATTTTTTTTTTATATATTTTTTTAAAAGTGAACTTGGTCTTTAACCACTTTTCCCCCCTTCATGACCAGGGCATTTTTTGCGCTATTTTAACTGGTAATTACGCGGTCATGCGATGCTGTACCCAAATTAAATTTATCATTTTTGTGACACAAATAGAGCTTTTCTTTTGGTGGTATTTGGTCTCCACTGGGTTTTTATTCTATAAACAAAAAACACAAAATTTTGAAAAAAAAATTATATTTTCTGTTATAAAACATATCCAATAAAATCAAATTTCTTCATAATTGTATTCCGCTACATTTCTTTGGCTAAAAAATATATAGCTTCTACAAACTATGGTGTATATATACTGGAATTTACACAGCTATAAACGCTATACTAGTAATAGTGGTGATCAGCTTCATATAGTGTGACTGTGATAGTGCGGTGGACAATCTGGCGCTAACTGACCCTGATGTCACAAGTGACACGAATACAGTGGTCAGTGATTACACTGTGCTAATGTACTGAAGCCCAAAGTGAACACATGGCAACTCTATATTCTTCCTTGTACCATGTATGACCTTTATGTTTTATCATCTGTTGT
>JBBGZY010002403.1:17500-40000 GCA_037952925.1 Lithobates clamitans
CCTATCGTTGGTGTCATTTGGGAGGAATTGCGCCCCATCGTTAATGTCATTGGGAGGAATTGCGCCCCATGGTTGGTGTCATCGGGCCCCATGGTTGGTGTCATCGGGCCCCATGGTTGGTGTCATTTGGGAGCAATTGCACCCCATCGTTGGTGTCATTGTGCCCCATGGTTGGTGTCATTGGGAGGAATTGCGCCCCATTGGAGAAATTGTGCCCCATCATTGGTGTCAGTTGGGGGGGGGATTTTTTCCTATTGTTGGTGTGGATACAAATGGTGCCCCAAGGGCCGGATAAAAGCAAGAAAAGGGCCGCATCAGGCCCCCAAGCCACAGTTTGGAGACCACTGATTTAAAGGGTTGACTTACAGAAAAAAATGTAAAAGGTGAAATAACACTTGACACCCTCCTCACCCCTCCGGCCCCTGCTGTACTTACCTCCAGGGCTGCTGAGCTGTCTGCATCCCTGGGGATGGGAAATCCCCACTCTTCCCCATGCAGCACTTTAGGGATGGACATGATCGAATCACTGTGCCAGCTCTGGCCAATCAGAATTGATCTTGGCTGGTCCTGAAAGCTCTGCATGGAGAAGTGCATGGATTTCAAATTCCTGGACCATTGGAGCAGCTGCTGGGGTGCCGATAGCTCATCAGTCTTTGGAAGTAAGTTCAGCAGGGACCGCTGGGGGGGGGGGTGGTTGTGATCCGGTATTACATTTTTTTCTGTAAAGGTAAACTAAACCTTTAAAGCTCACCCCATGACTCGCTAACACCCCTGCCACGACAAGATCGAGTACCTAGAGCAAAGATGCCAATTTGCAACCTTCTCCCCATTATGTGCAATCTTATGAGGAGGGGGAAGAAAGCACAGCCCGTACCTCCTCCCGACTCGCTCCCCTTCTTCTTGCCGTTTCCAACCCAAGGGCTGACAGAGGTAGTGATGCCATTGTCACTACTCCTGTCAGCCTTATAGCAGAAGGAAATTGCGGCGCCCCATCCCTACAATACACACTGTGCCCAGGGCAGCCTCCCCCTTCTGCCCACCCCTTGTGTCGGCCTTCTCCCCAAGACATACATGGGGGTTGTTTGCTAAAACTGCAGAGTGCAGAATCTGGCGCAGATCTGCATAGAAACCGGCTTACAACTTTTATTGCCAAAGTTTAATTGAACAAGCCGAAGTTAGAAGCTGATTGGCTACCATACACAGCTGCACCAGATTCTAAGTCCTCCCGTTTGAGTAAATCTCCCCCATTATGGTCTCGCCAGGCTTCACCTGTAAATAAAACAGCACTTTTGGGTGGACGGCTTTTCAATTACTAATGGAATTTTGATTTATCTTGACCAGTCTATCTCTTATCTGCATGATTGGGCTGGGATCTTATGTATGTATGTGGGGGGGAGGGGCCTGTGCCAGTTGGCCTCCCGCTACCCTTCATCTGCTGATCAGCCATTGTCAGCCTCCTCCTCCTCCTCGCTACCCTTCATCTGCTGATCAGGCATTGTCAGCCTCCTCCTCCTCCTCGCTACCCTTCATCTGCTGATCAGTCATTGTCAGCCTCCTCCTCGCTATCGTTCATCCGCTGATCAGCCATTGTCAGCCTCCTCCTCGCTACCCTTCATTCGCTGATCAGCCATTGTCAGCCTCCTCATCCTCCTCGCTACCCTTCATCTGCTGATCAGCCATTGTCAGCCTCCTCATCCTCCTCGCTACCCTTCATCTGCTGATCAGCCATTGTCAGCCTCCTCATCCTCCTCGCTACCCTTCATCTGCTGATCAGCCATTGTCAGCCTCCTCCTCCTCCTCCTCCTCCTCGCTACCGTTTATCCACTAATCAGCCATTGTCAGCCTCCTCCTCGCTACCCTTCATCTGCTGATCAGTCATTGTCAGCCTCCTCCTCGCTATCGTTCATCCGCTGATCAGCCATTGTCAGCCTCCTCCTCGCTACCCTTCATCTGCTGATCAGCCATTGTCAGCCTCCTCCTCGCTATCGATTATCCGCTGATCAGCCATTGTCAGCCTCCTCCTCGCTACCATTCATCCGCTGATCAGCCATTGTCAGCCTCCTCCTCCTCCTCGCTACCGTTCATCCGCTGATCAGCCATTGTCAGCCTCCACCTCCTCGCTACCGTTCATCCGCTGATCAGCCATTGTCAGCCTCCTCCTCCTCCTCGCTACCGTTCATCCACTGATCAGCCATTGTCAGCCTCCACCTCCTCCTCGCTACCGTTCATCCGCTGATCAGCCATTGTCAGTCTCCTCCTCCTCCTCGCTACCGTTCATCCGCTAATCAGCCATTGTCAGCCTCCTCCTCGCTACCATTCATCCGCTGATCAACCATTGTCAGCCTCCTCCTCGCTACCGTTCATCCGCTGATCAGCCATTGTCAGCCTCCACCTCCTCCTCGCTACCGTTCATCCGCTGATCAGCCATTGTCAGCCTCCTCCTCCTCCTCGCTACCGTTCATCCGCTGATCAGCCATTGTCAGTCTCCTCCTCCTCCTCGCTACCGTTCATCCGCTGATCAGCCATTGTCAGCCTCCTCCTCCTCCTCGCTACCATTCATCTGCTGATCAGCCATTGTCAGTCTCCTCCTCGCTACCCTTCATCCGCTGATCAGCCATTGTCAGCCTCCTCCTCGCTACCATTCATCCGCTGATCAGCCATTGTCAGCCTCCTCCTCCTCCTCGCTACTGTTCATCCGCTGATCAGCCATTGTCAGCCTCCTCCTCCTTCTTGCTACCCTTCATCTGCTGATCAGCCATTGTCAACCTCCTCCTCCTCGCTACCGTTCATCCGCTGATCAGCCATTGTCAGCCTCCTCCTCCTCCTCGCTACCCTTCATCTGCTGATCAGCCATTGTCAGCCTCCTCCTCGCTACCCTTCATCTGCTGATCAGCCATTGTCAGCCTCCTCCTCGCTACCGTTCATCCGCTGATCAGCCATTGTCAGCCTCCTCCTCCTCCTCGCTACCGTTCATCCGCTGATCAGCCATTGTCGGCCTCCTCCTCCTCCTCGTTTCCTCTCTTTTATATAGATTTGTACACTACAAGATCAGCCAGGCTTGCCGCTTTATTTCATGATCTGCCAATTGTTCGGTCTGAAGGTGTTCCATTCTTGTCTGCACACCGGATGGCGCTCTTCAGTCCATGAGCAGCGTAGGAACAGAGACCAGCATCCATTTATTTCTCTATCAACTATTGAGGGTCACGGCTTGACAGTAAGCAGCCCAGGGTAGCCTCTAGAGCAGGGGTCTCCAAACTTTCTTAACAAAGGGCCAGTTTACTTTCCTTCAGACCTTGGTGGGGGGGGGGCAGACCATGGCCAGTAGGAGGAAACAATACCCCATCTTTGGTATTAGAGGAGTTATTAGTGCCCCCTGGGTGGTATCAGTGAGAGGAATAGTGCCCCATCATTGGTGGTATCCGTGGAAGGAATAGTGCCCCATTGGTGGTATCAGTTGGAGTAATAGTGCCTCATAATTGGTGGTATCAGTGGAAGGAATAGTGCCCCATTGGGTGGTATCAGTGGGCGGAATAGTGCCCCATCATTGGTGATATCAGTGGGAGAAATGGTGCCCCATCATTGGTGGTATCAGTGGGCGGAATAGTGCCCCATCATTGGTGATATCAGTGGGAGAAATGGTGCCCCATCATTGGTGGTATCAGTGGGCGGAATAGTGCCCCATGGGTGGTATCAGTGGGAGGAATAGTGCCCTATCATTGGTGATATCAGTGGGAGAAATGGTGCCCCATCACTGGTGGTATCAGTGGGAGGAGTAGTGCCCCATGGGTGGTATCAGTGGGAGGAATAGTGCCCCATGGGTGGTATCAGTGGGAGGAATAGTGCCCCATTGGTGGGTCAGTGAGAGGAATAGTGCCCCTTTGGTGGTATCAGTGGGAGGAATAGTGCCCCATTGGTGGTATCAGTGGGAGAAGTAGTGCCCCATGGGTGGTATCAGTGGGAGGAATAGTGCCCCATGGGTGGTATCAGTGGGAGGAGTAGTGCCCCATGGGTGGTATCAGTGGGAGGAGTAGTGCCCCATGGGTGGTATCAGTGGGAGTAATGGTGCCCTATCATTGGTGGTGTCAGTGGGAGGAATAGTGCCCCATTGGTGGTGTCAGTGCAGAAATTATTGCCCCATCGTTTTTGTCAATGGGAGGAATAGTGCCCCAAGGGTTACATTTTTTAAATAATATTATACATCAACTTGATACAACTTTAGTGGACAGAGAGAAAATCCAGAGTGTTTTTAAATTCCTGCACATGCTTTAATGTTAATGTAAACCCTTCCATGTACCCAGTGACGTGACTGGCCTCAGGTTGATACACATGAAACAAATCCTCCTATATAAGTTGTACCTGTTTATCCGAAGCCTTCTCTACAGCTGTTTAAAGTCCAGAATGTGTAATGCTTGTCTGAGCTTTCAGAAAAATGTGAGACAGAGCTAAAGTTAGTTCTGCAGAGCTCTGAGAGCTTCAAAGTTCAAACCGTACAGTCTCCTGAGCGTGAAGGTGGGCCCGACCGTGGTACTTTGTCTAGAGTGACACTCATCCTGGCTTATCTGGGTATGCCACGCCTTGCTGTCCTCAAAAGACTGGGGAAGTCTGAATGCACTGAAATCACAAAATAGAACAGAGGGCACACAGGCCTTGTGCATTATCCTCAATATACATCTTTAGTAAGTAAAAAGGTAAGTATTATACTCACAAAAAGACGCCGATATCTCAGCTTTTAATAAGACAGCAGCTTAAGTCCACGATGGGATATTCACAAAACAGAATATTCAGCAGTACAGCCTGCTAACGCGTTTCGAGGACTTGCCTCTTCCTCAGAGCCACGTTAGACTCCTGTACTGCTGAATATTCTATCTGTTGTGCCAATGGTAGGTAACCTCGGCCCTCCAGCTGTGGTGAAACTACAAGTCCCATGAGACATTGCAAGACCCTGACCATCACAGGCATGACTCCTAGAGGCAGAGGCATGATGGGATTTGTAGTTTCACCACAGCTGGAGTTGCCAAGGTTGCCAACCCCTGTGTTATGCGAATGTCCCATCATGGACCTTATCTGCTGTCTTCTATGAAAAGCTGTGATATAGGCGTCTTTGAGTATAATACTTACCTTTTTACTTATTAAAGAATTATATTGAGGATAATGCACTAGGCCTGTGTGCCCTCTGTTCTATTTTGTGATTTCAGAGCTCTGAGAGCTGATTGGAGGAAAGGACACGCCCCTCCCCCCTTTCACAGAGCAACAGAGCTGAGGCTGTCAGTCACGGGCTGTGTGCTGGAGCTCCCTCCTGTCACCTGTTATCTCTTGATGTCAGGAAAACTTGTCAGAAACTACTCAGGCTGATAACAGAGGAAGGAGGCAGCAGACAGAAATCACACTTGGTGCTCTGGATTGAGACAAGTAGACACTATAGAGCAGGCATCACTAAATGGTGGACCGTGGTCCGGATCCGGACCCGTTAACAGTCCTATCCGGACCAAATAGTTGTTTGAGTCCCCCCCCCCCCCTACATAAATGCTCACTGCCACACCAGTTCTATGACCTCACACTCACAGGTGCCTGCACAGTAGAACCCTGCATCTTACCGTAAGGGCCGGGATGTTTGGGCCCCAAAGTTGGGGGAGGGGGGGGGGGCTGTGATGTGAAGGATCTGAGTCCATAGCACCGATATGACACTCGGACCTCCGCTGGAAAGAACATTTTCACTGAGCGGACCCCTGTGGACTTTCATTCAGTACCCCCTATAGAGGGATCTTCTTTGTTCATATGTCATGTCTGAGGTGTACAAACCACTTTAACTATGAAAAAAAATGCAGAATCGTGGAGTGGTGATTCCTTCTTCTCAACATGACCTGAATCAAGAGGGGGGAGGGGGGGGGGGTAAATAAAAATAAAACTCCCATCATGCAGTAGCAATTCTGCTCCAGGTACTATGTGCTGTGCCAGTATGATAGAGAGGCGGAGAGGTGAAGACGCCTCGTTTTACATGGTGTCAGGAATTGGGCTGTATATTGGCTACAAAATAGGTTATAACTGGCTGGTGTCATAACTGATTACATGTGCAGCACCCATTACAGCAGTTACAGATCAAACAGAGGCAGCTTCCCTGGCTGAAAAGGATAGAGGAGGGTTTAGTTCCGCTTTTACATACAGTTTTAGTCACGACTCCTCCGCTATTTTGGTGGCGCCACTGCCAGGAACACGCCAATAGTACTGGTTATTCATTCTGTAAGTGGGAGATTCTGGGAGCGATACTGGCCAGTGCCAGAGATTGTCAAGATGGTTGCCACCACAGACAGGAGTGCTAGCCTCCTAGACTAGAATCACATTGATATATATATATTTCAATCGATAGATTTATTGATTGAATAATTGAGATAGATAGATATATATATATATATATCTCAATCAATCTATTGATATATATATCTATCAGATTGATTGAGATGGATAGATATATATAGATATAGATATATCATATAAAATCACTCTATCTAGATATAGATATATGGAGCAGACGTGTTGGTAGAGTGCTGGACACGCTAATAAGGTGGCTTGGGTGCCGGTAACTATTGTGATCCACTGGCCAGCAATCGGGAAAGGAAAGATGTTGCACCCAGTACCGGGACAGGGTTATACAGTTCCCAGGGCAAGGATCCAGAATTGCACCCCCCTCCCCCACTATTGATACTTACCATAGAATGGGTGTACTACCTTGTGTCCATTTTTGCCACTGCGCCCAGGGCAACTGCCCCCCCCCCTCCTGCCCACCCTTTTTTCCCGGCCCTGTTTGCACCTAATGGCTTACTGATGGCGGTAGTGCAAAAGCAATATAACGCCACCTTATTTTGCTCAGAGCAAAAGTTATGACTTGTGTTAACGCACATCTTTATGCATGCGTTGAAATGCACTTCGATGCCATTCTGTTGCAACAAACTAATAGGTGTTCCGGTGCGCCGCCATAAATACTGCATGCAACTTTTTGGATGCGTTAAGCAACCCATTCACATAAATAGACTGCCCCTAACCTAACCCACGTTAACATGCATGCACCACACTAATGTAACTAGGCCCTCAAGAAAAACTCTGGTCTCTGGTTTCTACAAAATATTAAAAGAAGAAAATGCCCAGCAAAGGTAAAAAATATATATATATATATATATATATATAGATCTCTCTCTCTAGATCTCTCTCTCTCTAGATCTCTCTCTCTCTCTCTCTAGATCTCTCTCTCTAGATCTCTCTCTCTAGATCTCTCTCTCTAGATCTCTCTCTCTCTCTCTAGATCTCCCTCTCTCTCTAGATCTCGATCTCTCTCTCTCTCTCTAGATCTCAATCTCTCTCTCTCTAGATCTCAATCTCTCTCTCTCTAGATCTCGATCTCTCTGTAGATATCTCTCTCTCTAGATCTCGATCTCTCTCTAGATCTCGATCTCTCTCTCTAGATCTCTCTCTCTCTAGATCTCTCTCTCTCTCTAGATCTCTCTCTCTCTCTAGATCTCTCTCTCTCTCTAGATCTCTCTCTCTCTAGATCTCTCTCTCTCTCTAGATCTCTCTCTCTCTCTAGATCTCTCTCTTTAGATCTCTCTCTCTAGATCTCTCTCTCTAGATCTCTCTCTCTAGATCTCTCTCTCTAGATCTCTCTCTCTAGATCTCTCTGTAGATATCTCTCTCTCTCTCTCTTTAGATCTCTCTCTCTAGATCTCTCTCTCGCTCTCTAGATCTCAATCTCTCTCTCTCTAGATCTCAATCTCTCTCTCTCTAGATCTCGATCTCTCTGTAGATATCTCTCTCTCTAGATCTCGATCTCTCTCTAGATCTCGATCTCTCTCTCTAGATCTCTCTCTCTCTAGATCTCTCTCTCTCTCTAGATCTCTCTCTCTCTCTAGATCTCTCTCTCTCTCTAGATCTCTCTCTCTCTAGATCTCTCTCTCTCTCTAGATCTCTCTCTCTCTCTAGATCTCTCTCTTTAGATCTCTCTCTCTAGATCTCTCTCTCTAGATCTCTCTCTCTAGATCTCTCTCTCTAGATCTCTCTGTAGATATCTCTCTCTCTCTCTCTTTAGATCTCTCTCTCTAGATCTCTCTCTCGCTCTCTAGATCTCTCTCTCGCTCTCTAGATCTCTCTCTCGCTCTAGATCTCTCTCTTGCTCTAAATCTCTCTCTCTCTCCAGATCTCTCTCTCTCCAGATCTCTCTCTCTCTCCAGATCTTTCTCTCTAGATCTCTCTATAGATCTCTCATTTTATTCTTTAATATTTTGTAGAAACTGGAGTTTTTTTTGAGGGCCTAGTTACATTAGTGGGGTGCATAAATGATCTATATATATATATATATATATATATATATATATATATATATATATATATATATAGATATTTTACTATCAATACCTTCAATCTGGAGCTGCCCCTTGCAGTAAGGTTTATGCTCCACTAGATGTCACCTTTGTTCTGAGTTGAATGGTTCAACCCACTTCTGCTGGTCCCATGTCATAGACCCGCCCACCCTGGGGTGATATCACACATCCTGGGCTCAAGGTACTAACGTTTCATGTTTTAATAATGTTCTGTGATCCTTCTTCAGGGTTGCTTCAAAAGTGAACTCCAGCTTTATGTTTTCTTCCCACAATTCCTTTCTTGTACTGAAACAGATTACTCAATTCCCTGCAAACTTCCTTCCGTACAATATAACTCTTTGAAGCTGCAGCAGGAATCTTGAGCCCACCTACATTTCGCGTCTGAGCAACTTCAGTCCTCTCCACTCCACTAATCCTTACTGTTGTCAGGAACCACCTGATGGCTCTATTAGCACAATGGATCAGTTGAGCATAAAGTGCTGCACATGACCGACTGCTGAGCCAAAGAACTTCCAATGTCTCGCCATGGTTGCCATTTATTTCGAAAGTCTACATGACTTTCCAAGCTCCTCGTATCATTGCATAAGATGTAAACCGGTTAAGTCCACTCAAAAAAAAAACAGTAATATTTCAGTTAGAAGTTGAGTTTGGTTGGCTGAGCCATCTGCTTGCCCTTGGGGCCTTCAGTGATGGATCTTTCCACCTTCTTAGGCTCTGTTGTCACCAACGTTGGAGTCTAAAGCCTAGTACTCAGGGGCTGGGGCAAAACCATTGTGGCCCTAACCCTTGTACTGATAGTATTCCCTACCCTCCCTACCCATTATGCCCCTCAACCCCATATCCCCCCTCCTTATTGCCCATCCCCAGTCCCTCCACCCCTAATTGTGCACCCCCAACTTCTTATAACCACCCATCCCCCCTCCCGGCTCAGTGGTAGCTGGAGGAGTTCTAGTGCCCAGCATGCTGGTTGGGGTTGGTCCTGGGGAGGAGATCATAGCCATAGCACTGCCACACACTCAGTGTCCCACTCAACTGCCCCACTGGACCCACCCACACAGGCTAAGAAGGAGAGAGAGAGAGGTGGGAGCGGAACCAGAATGGATGCACGCAAGGACTGTTCTTCTGCCTCTTCCCACCCCAGATCTTTACTAATTCTGGGTTCCTAAGAATTTTTGCCTCCAGGGCATCCACCCCCTTGTGGCGCCACCCATGCTATGCCACTGCCCTCGCTGTATCAGTATAGATACAGTGATGGCCAACCTTGGCACCCCAGATGTTTTGGAACTACATTTCCCATGATGCTCATGCACTCTACAGTGTAAGTGGAGCATCCTGGGAAATGTAGTTCCAAAACATCTGGGGTGCCAAGGTTCGCCATCACTGGTATAGAAGTTCAACTCGAGGGAGAGTAGGAACTCCGACACAAGTACCCTCCCCTCCTGAAATAGAAGAAGTTCCCATGTGGCTCATCTCTCCGCCATCTACAAAATACTCCTCAAATGTTGGTTTGGGTTTCACGGACCTTTTTAATCCTCCTCACTTTATATTAATTATCCAACTTTCATGCGGTCCATGCTGGTCAATGTGATTTGTATTTTGTTTCCAGACAGATCTCCGTTAATCGCAAGCTCCTTTGGTACTATTCCTCGTTCTGTCTCACTATACAGCCGTCTCCTTTGTACAGCCCCCCCCAGTGATAATTCTTTTATGTATCTTTTTTGAGTCACTGATTATTTTTTATATGTAGTTAATTTATTTGGTACATAAAATGTATTGATGAAATAAATGACCTTGTGCAATGAATCCATGGTGTGTTCTGTGTCTGATGGAGACTTGGAAGTATTATCAAAGTGAGCTTCAAATCTCATTATCTATTAAAATATATCATTTACAAGTTGGGACACAAATTGTGTGGGGGGGTCAAATGTTGTCCCTACAATGCTTCACACTGATGGGAGCTGGTTTTTGAATCTGACACCAAAGTGCCTGGGACAGTTTGCACTGACATTTCGGGCTGTAGAACAGGCTTTCTCAACGTTTTCAACACAGGAACCCTTGAAATAGTTCTCCGGTCTCGGGGAGCCCCTGCTTAAAAATCTACAATTCATGATACATTAGTGTGATGGTCAGTGGGAAGGATGGTCCTTACACTTGTGGTCATTGGGAAGAATTACCTCCTTACAGATAGCTAAAAAGATCAATGGGATCTTGGGAACTTATCGGAGAGGAACCTCTAGCAACCTCTGGAGGAACCCTGGCTTTTCCATGGAACCCTGGTTGAGAATCACTGCCTTAGAATATCACACCGACACCTAGAGACCGCAATACATGGGGATCCCAGAACAATGACATGCTGACACTTGAGGGTCCCAGAACAAAGACACGCTGACACTTGAGGGTCCCAGAACAAAGACACGCTGACACTTGAGGGTCCCAGAACAAAGACACGCTGACACTTGAGGGTCCCAGAACAAAGACACGCTGACAATTGAGGGTCCCAGAACAATGACATGCTGACACTTGGTTGGGGGCAGAACAATGATTTACTTACCCTTGGAGATTCCAGAACAATGATTTACTGACCCCTGGAGGTCCCAGAACAATGACACACCAGCGCCTGGGGGTCCATAAAAATGACACACTGACAGTTGGAGGTCACAGAACAATGACACGTTAAAACTTGGGTCTTCCAGAAAAATGACATGCCAACATTGGGAGGGTTCGGAAAAATTATAACACTTAGGTGTCCCAGAACAATGACAAGCTGACACTTGGGGGTCCCAGAACAACGAGGCAACGATAACACTTGGAGGTCCCAGAACAACGAGGCAACGATGACACTTGGAGGTCCCAGAACAACGAGGCAACGATGACACTTGGAGGTCCCAGAACAACGAGGCAACGATGACACTTGGAGATCCCAGAACAACGAGGCAACGATAACACTTGGAGGTCCCAGAACAACGAGGCAACGATAACACTTGGAGGTCCCAGAACAATGAGGCAACGATGACACTTGGAGGTCCCAGAACAACGAGGCAACGATAACACTTGGAGGTCCCAGAACAACGAGGCAACGATGACACTTGGAGGTCCCAGAACAACGAGGCAACGATGACACTTGGAGGTCCCAGAACAACGAGGCAACAATAACACTTGGAGGTCCCAGAACAACGAGGCAACGATAACACTTGGAGGTCCCAGAACAATGACACGATCATTTTCTAGCAAAAAAACAAATTTAAACTAGTAAGCAACAAGTGTCAGAAAAAGGCCTGGTCCATAAATGGTTAAAACAGGAGAATCATGGGTCCCGTCTCTCCCCCCGGTACATTGGGACTTTATGGGCAAACTCAAATATTGAATAAAATTACTATAACAATATAAAGTTTATTCATACACAGATAAAACCATTGGTGCACACATCACCATAAATATGACAAAACATGATACAGAGAGGCTCATGTAGGGCTGGATATTGGTGTTACAGTCTCTACGCGTTTCAGTAGCAAGTATGAATCCCTTGCCCCCACCTAAAATACAGATAAACAATAATAAAACTGGGGGAACATCAAAAATATCCCTGCATAGATATAGCAGTCAGCCCCTAAGAGAACATATGGGTGGGCAATGCATCGTATACTCTCTATGTAGCGGTATGCATTTTCCCATAGATCTCCCAACACATGATAAACACAAAAATGGGCAGGGGAAAGAGTGCAACAAAATATTGTAAGCTTAGTAAAAGGTCTCCAGCTCGGGAAGCACGAATGACCAATGTCATAATGCCACAGAGAGTCCACCCCCCCCCCCCCCCCAGTGTGTCTATTGAATATAGTAGTCAAGTGGTCAAAGATCCTTAGTTCCTACCTTGTATACTTCAAAACCCGAGATGCTCCCTTCAATCAGCCGTCAAACCCAAACAGCAGCATCTGCCTGTGCAGACACGCTGCTCTAAATACCAGCACTGCGGTCGCTGCAAGCACGTGCACGTTCCACCGCATTATCACAGCATCATAGGCGTGCGCACAGGGTGTGCCAGGTGTGATTGGGCACACCCTAGTCACCCCGTGCGGCGCAGGTTCCCCCTGTTTAGACTCCTGTTGTTTCACCAAAGCCCCCTGACGGGGCTCCTAAAAAAAATGTAATTATAAAATACTAAAAAATAAAAAAAACCGGACACCGGCCTGCTGCCCTACGGACACCGGTGGTATATATACACATGCATATGTGTTTGAGCTTTGGAGTGCACACCCTAATGCAATAGGCTGTGCACACCTATGCACAGCATGATGACACTAGGTGGAGCATGTGCATGGGATAGGAGATGACAAGTGAGAGCATGCGCAGTGGTTGCAAAAAGGATCCCTTGGAGCGAGAGTGCACGGTACCCCCACCCCCTCCATGATTCATGGGAGGGTGTCATGCACCCGCGGCCCACTGACGCACATAGTAAGCAGTCAATACAGAGAGGGGAGAACACCCAGGGTCATCGATTGCAGGCATGGACCCCAACCGTGCAGGGCCACATTGAAGCGGGAGGCCTTTGTGTGCTGGGTTGGGAGCATAACAAGGCCACAGGGAAAAGAAAATACACCCCCTGGTGCAGAGACGGTGGCATAACATCAAGGTTGTCTTGATGTGCAGTCAGGGTAGAAAAGTATGCAGGTCATATACGGGCATGTAAATACCAGAGGCACCAATGCACATAATTAAAACAATCATGTACATATAAATGGCAAACACAGATGTTATCAAGACACCAGTGAAAATTACATAGTAGTAACAATTAGGCTTCACGCACACGAGACGCCGCTGCAAACTCTGCTGAACACATGTTTTTAAAAGCTGAAACCTGCGTTTAGAAACTCCCGTTTTGCCGCGTTTTATCGAGTTTGCGTCTAGAAGCGTCTGCAGAGCAGAGAATGACCTTTTGCGACCCAAATTTGGGGCCCCGTATCTTCGGAGGCCACTTGATGCAAGGAACCCCAAATTCGGTTTGCTAACCCAGTGGAGCTACACTACAACATATCCAAATTTGGGGTTCCTAGCCCCAAGTCGCCCAGAGATACGGGGCCCCAAAGTCGGGTCACAAAATGTCCTCCTCTGCTGCAGAAAAGTGCTTGACATTTTGCGACCCGACTTTGGGGACCCGTATCTCGGGGCCACTTGGTGCTAGGAACCCCAAATTTGGATGTTGTAGTGTTAGTTCCACTGTGTTAGCACACCAAATTTGGGGTTCCTAGCACCAAGTGGCCCCGAGATATGGGGCCCCAAAGTCGGGTCGCAAAATGTCATTCTCTGCTGAAGTTTACCATCATATTTCTGTGTTTTCTGGTCCAAAAATAGGGTTCCTTTAAAAACACTTATAAACCGCAAAGTTTAGCCGCGTTTGGCGTCTGAAATGTGGAAAACTTTTGCGTCTGAACCCATTTTTTTGCTTCTGGAAAAACGAGGTTAAACGCAACTGCCTAAAAACGCCAAAAAACGAGACTGTGTACATGGACACATAGGATAACATTGAATGCGCGTTTAACAGCGTCTCGTGTGCGTGAGGCCTAAGGCCCCATGTACACGGGACGCTGCTAAACACACGTTCAGAGGCAGTTGGACGCAACTGCCCCTGAACTCATTCAATGTTATCCTATGTGTCCATCTACACAGTCTCGTTTTTTGGTGTTTTTAGGCAGTTGCGTTTAACAGCGTTTCTTTGAAAGCAAAAAAATGGGTTCAGACGCTGGAGATTTCCATGTTTCAGACACCAAACACAGCTAAACGCAGTACCCGTGTTTAGCCGCATTTTAGTTTATAAGCTTTTTTTTACATTAAAAATCTCAAAAATTATGGAAAATGATTAAAAAAAATTTTAAAAAATTGTCATTGCTTGCAATGATTCATAGACCATTTATATACCCTAATGAGCCCTTGATCCAATCCAATACACCACTAGCATTGCTGTTATCTGAAGTATAATTGACCCATTTGTTAGATTTGAACAAGCAACTTGTAGCAGGTGACGTGGCAAGTGGACAATCCACAACCTGTGGCAAGTGGACAATCCACAACTTGTGGCAGGTGACGTGGCAAGTGGACCATCTACAACTTGTGGCAGGTGACGTGGCAAGTGGACAATACACAACTTGTGGCAGGTGACATGGCAAGTGAACCATCTACAACTTGTGGCAGGTGGCGTGGCAAGTGGACAATCCACAACCTGTGGCAGGTGACGTGGCAAGTGGACAATCCACAACTTGTGGCAGGTGATGTGGCAAGTGGACAATCCACAACTTGTGGCAGGTGACGTGGCAAGTGGACCATCTACAACTTGTGGCAGGTGACGTGGCAAGTGGACCATCTACAACTTGTGGCAGGTGACGTGGCAAGTGGACAATCCACAACTTGTGGCAGGTGATGTGGCAAATGACAATCCGCAACTTGTGGCAGGTGACGTGGCAAGTGGACAATCCACAACTTGTGGCAGGTGACGTGGCAAGTGGACAATCCACAACTTGTGGCAGGTGATGTGGCAAGTGGACAATCTGCAACTTGTGGCAGGTGACAAAATATCCTGCCGATATTCGCTGTGCGATCAATGGATGGGTCCAATAGCGACGAACTCTGACTCTGGACCCCTCACGCAATTTTCTACGTCGACCCTCATCAAGAGCAACGTCAGGAGCATTTCCTCACAGATGCTCATTATTGGATCCATTGCAAAAAAAAGCATCGAAATAGAGGCAAATACTAGTAGACAACCGCTCTCTTTGCTGCTGCTACTCACTCTGGTTAAAAATGGCTGAAATTGTTAACTAACAATGTTTTTTGAGCTTGGGGAGGGTCTTAAATTAGGTAATCTTAATAAACGCTTCTAGACGCAAACACGGCTAAACGCGGCATGCAAACGTGGCTAAAAAAGCTGCGTTTTTTTATCGGGACTGCGACATTATGCGGACGCGTCGGACAATTTTGACACATTTTTGGGACCATTGTCATTTTTACAGCGATCAGTGCTATACAATTTCATTGATTACTGTAAAAATGTCACTGGCAGTGAAGGGGTTAACCACTTGGGGGCGATCAAGGGGTTAATGTGTTCCCTAGTTTGTGTTCTAACTGAAGGGGGGGAGTGGACAGATCTTGGATCTCAGATGACAGATCTCGCTCCCGCCGCGGGCTCCGTGAGTGTGATCGTGGGTCCCGCCGACTCGATGTCCACGAGGATACCCGCAATCGCCTAACGGACAGGAAGAACAGGGGAATGCTGATGTAAACAAGCATTCCCCTGTTCTTCCTAGTGACAGGACACTGTTCACCGCTCCCTATAATCGGGAGCAGAGATCAGTGTCGTGTCACACATAGCCACGCCCCCCCACAGTTAGAATCACTCCCTAGGACACACTTAACCCCTACAGCGCCCCCTAGTGGTTAACCCCTTCCCTGCCAGTGTCATTTACACAGTAATCAATGCATTTTTAATCGCACTGATCGCTGTATAAATGTGAATGGTCCCAAAATAGCGCCGAAAGTGTCCGATCTGTCCGCCATAATGTCGCAGTCACGATAAAAATCGCTGATCGCCGCCATTACTAGTAAAAAAAAAAAAAAAAATACTAAAAATGCCATAAATCTATCCCCTATTTTGTAGACGCTATGACTTTTGCGCAAACCAATCAATAAACGCTTATTGCGATTTTTTTACCAAACATATGTAGAAGAATACATATCGGCCTGTTTTTTTTTTATATATTTTTTGGGGATATTTATTATAGTAAAAAGTAAAAAATAATGTGGGTTTTTTTTCAAAATTGTCGCTACATTTTTTGTTTATAGCACAAAAAATAAAAAGCGCAGAGGTGATCAAATACCACCAAAAGAAAGCTCTATTTGTGGGGAAAAAAGGATATCAATTTTGTTTGGGAGCCACATCGCACGGCCGCACAATTGTCAGTTAAAGCAACGCAGTGCCGAATCGCAAAAAGTGCTCTGGTCTTTTGCCAGCCAAATGGTCCGGGGGCTGAAGTGGTTAAAACGAGAAAGAAACCAAGAAGCAAAAACCAAAGTTGTACCTGCCTCCGTCCCGCGAGAAGTGGGACTTTATGTGAAGCACACAGCAGCAAATAAAGAAGTCAAGTGACTGGGAAGTTATGTTTATTTATATTGTATAATCTCTTATAGGACATTTTGGGCATAAAACCTCTAAACAAAAAAAACATCACTTTCAACATAAATAACATAATAATCCATAATCCAATAGACATTCATATATAATATAAACATAAATGGAAACTGATACATTTATATACATAGCCACGATACAATTGGAGCCTAAATGACCTTCCTGGATTCCTCTCAAAACAGAAAGAGGGAGGGGAGAAAAAAAGGGGGGGGTTAAAATAACAGAATTACCGTGGTGAATTGTTCTAGGCATCATAAGGAATCTTGTTATTCCATGATTAAAATGATAGTAAGAGTTGATGGCTCGACGCGTTTCGCGGCCTTATAGCCGCTCATCAGGAGTACAAACCATGGAATATATCTAGAGATAGAGAAGATATGTATCTAGATAGTCTCCAAAATTATAATTCGGAAATAAGAATAGGTATTAAAAAATTAAAAATAAAATTGAAAAATAAAAAATGGGGGCAAAAATAAAATAAAAATAATAATAATAAATAAATAAAAATTGTACATAGAAAAAATTCTAAAAGGTTGTGCGTCCAACTCACATCTGCATCTGCGCAGCGGCAGTGCAGCATCGCCAATACACCGCAAAGCATCACCTCCGGTGATGACAACCGGCACAGACAAATCCAAAGCGGGTGGGTATGGGTGGATGACCCTGATGTATTGTGCGAGTGATAACCCCAATAAGGGACCTATGTGAGGAAAATTATATATGTTGTGTGACATATTAAGTGATCGCACTTAATATATGATTGCGCGGTTCACTGGTAGGGAGATGACTACTTCTGCCAGGTGGAACGCACGCAATATCCGGCCTTACATTCAAGTCCATTCCTTTTCTAAATAGTAGCGTCACACGTCATGACCACGCCCCTGAAGATGCACGTTTGTGATGAAACGTCGGGTTGAGTAAGGGACGAGTGACGCAGTTTGGACAAAGGAGTGGCCGCCGTCTTGTTAGTAAGAAGCACTGGACGCTTTCCTTATGTCTATTTTATACTTATCAAATGTGAGTTGTGCACTTAGCTTTTTTTTATGGAATAAATTACCATTTCTATGGATGTCTGCGCGATGAGAGTATTTTTTCATCCCCATATATGTGACCACCGGGCTGTACCTGTGGAGTGTATCTCCTAGCCGAGGTTGAAAGATTAAGTTATCTGTCTCTGGTGGGTCTGTGAAAAAGGATCTCTTGCCCAATTAGTGGACCGTTTGATGAATAGGAGCTGCGGATCTGATCTTTTCAGTGATTTGCTTAATGTGTATATCCTATACACTGGCGGTAAGAGTCAGTTTTATTGGGTGTCGGTGACGGCTCTTCTATTCCCTATTTCATTGGAGTTTTCCAGATGGACTGTATTTTTTTTATAATTAATTTTTTGTGCTATTTGAATTCATCGCATATGAACTTTTTTTGTTTATTCACCACCACCTTTTAGCGCTACACCTGTATCCCCTAAAGATTGAGTTATTTGGTCATAACAAGGGGCGTTATGCATGGCGGCAAAAGAACACGGCATTCCAAGAAAAACACTTTCTACCCACAGCAGTGGCGTCGCTAGGGGGTGGCTTTTGGGGCTATAGCCCCGAATCTGGGGCCCATAGCCCCGAGTCTCTGCAGGGGTCCCCAAGGGGAGGAGAGGCTCTCTGGGGACCCTGATGTAAGTAGGGGGCTCTCTGGGGACCCTGATGTAAGTAGGGGGCTCTCTGGGGACCCTGATGCAAGGAGGAGGCTCTCTGGGGACCTTAATGTAAGGGGGGTGCTCTGGGAACCCTGATGTAAGTGGGGGGCTCTCTGGGGATCCTGATGTAAGTAGGGGGCTCTCTGGGGACCCTGATGCAAGGGGGAGGCTCTCTGGGGACCTTAATGTAAGGGGGTGCTCTGGGAACCCTGATGTAAGTGGGAGGCTCTCTGGGGATCCTGATGTAAGTAGGGGGCTCTCTGGGGACCCTGATGCAAGGGGGAGGCTCTCTGGGGACCTTAATGTAAGGGGGTGCTCTGGGAACCCTGATGTAAGTGGGAGGCTCTCTGGGGATCCTGATGCAAGGTAGAGGCTCTCTGGGGACTCTGATGTAGGAGGGGCTCTCTGGGGACATATATACACTCACACACATTACTGTATATACACGTGTATGCCCGCCCAAGCGTATGACTTTCTTTACTACGCTGCTATGGGCTCTAGCCCCAGATCTTTTGTACACCTAGCAATGCCCCTGACCCACAGTAAAATTTGGTGTAGGTTCCATCATGCTGTGGGGCTGTGTGGCCAGTGCCGGTACTGGGAATCTGGTTAAAGTTGAGGGTCACATTGTATCGATCTGTTTGCTTGGTCTGGTGGGCTCCTTGGCCCACCGCCGAGCAACCAGAACACTAATAGGACTTCTACTATTTTACGCTAGGAAAGCTCTACTTATTAAATGGAAACAAACGAGGTAACCTACTTTGAACACATGGAAATCACTGATCAACTCAGCGGTACCACTATACAAAGAGGGCTTTCTCGCCAGAGGCTGCCCAGCCAAGTTTGACAAAATATGGCACGTATGGTTAGAATCAGACACCACGATCGCAACTCCAATAGGCACTGTTCCCATTGATTGTCTACTTCAACTAAAAGTCTTGTAGCAGTGAAGACCTAACTTTGCCATTATCTGTAGGTTCTCCTAAAGGCGTTATCCTCAACCTCAGCAAAACACTTCCCGATGTGGTCACTTGGAATGCATGACACACTATCCTCCCCCCTGTCCTCTCAATCTTAATGACACGAGTAGTTTCAGTGATAGAAGTTCTATAGATAAAGTATTAATGTATAGGATTGTTTTATTGGTTATTACCTCAGCCGGGGTATGCCCAGAGGCTGTATTATGTAACTTTTTTTTTTGTTTTTTGTTTTATTTTTTTAAACAAACTCAATAAAAAGAATTTTCAAAAAAAAAAAAAGAGTTGAGGGTCACATGGATTCCACTCAATATCAGCAGATTCTTGAGAATAATGTTGAGGAATCGGTCACAAAGTTGAAGTTACGTCGGGGCTGGATATTTCAACAAGACAACGACCCAAAACACGGCTCAAAATCTACTCGGGCATTTATGCAGAGGAACAAGTCCAATGTTCTGGAATAGCCAGTCCCCAGACCTGAATATCATTGAACATCTGTGGGGTGATTGGAAGCGGGCTGTCCATGCTCGGCAACCATCAAACCTAACTGAACTGGAGATGTTGTGTAAGGAGGAATGGTCCGAAATACATTCAATCCAGAATCCAGACACTTATTACAGGCTATAGGAAGCATCTAGACCAGTGGTTCTCAACCTTTCTAGTGTTGTGACCCCTTGATAAAATTTCACAAGTTGTGGGGACCCCTAACAGTAAAATTATTTTTGTAGCGTAGGGTTGTCAGCACCCGAGGCAAGACAAGTGATTTGCACCCCTAACACACGGAGTCCCTTCCACTAGTACAGTATTAAAACCCCTTATGGTACATTTTAGGATGTACCACTCTTTCTCTTTGTTCTCCTTTCTTTGCCTTTTATTTATCTCTATCCCAATTTCTTTTTCTTTTTCCCTTTTCCTCTTTCTTGTTCTTTCTCTTATTCTTTGTTCCTCCCTCTCTTTTCCTCTCCCTTCCATGTATTCTCTATTTTTATTCCTTCTCTTACTCCTCGGTGGGACTGGGATGGGTGGTAGTGCTGGCAGGGAGTTGAATGAGTGGCAGCGCTGGTGGGGGGTGGGATTGGGGGGGGTTCTGATCAACCAACTTTAGGTGCTCTTGATGAAGGTCATCTGCTGATCTGAGAACTGTAGTGGGGACTTTTAATGGCAAATATAATCACAGGCAGTGTTACTCGCTGTGTCACCGGCTTCGCGGCGTCTCCGACTTTGTGGTTACTCGCAGCAGTGACACCAATGCCGAAATCAGGAGATGGGGTCTCCTCCAGCCCCTCCCACTTCACATTCCTCACCAGTCAGCTGACCTCTAGTCTCTGCCCCCCCAGCCATGCCGTGAACTTAATGAGTGGCTGCGAAGTGGCTGAGTGGGCAGCCACGGGCTCCAGTTACAGCCCTGCTGGGCGGCCACGAAAAGGCTAGGGGTGCGGTGCGGGATTCAGAAACAGCCCAGGATTCGGTGACCCCCGGCAAAACGTCATTCGACCCCCCAGGTTGAGAACCACTGATCTAGAGGCTGCTATTTCTGCTCTACTAAATATTGATGTGATTTTTCTATTGGGGTGCCCAAATTTATGCACCTGTCTAATTTCGTTTTGATGCATATTTGCGCATCCAATAAACCTCATTTCACTACTGAAATATTACTGTGTCCATCAGTTATTTGATAGATCGAAATGAAATTGCTGATCCAATCACCCAAATATTTATAAATGACAATCATGGAAATTGTCAGGGGTTCCTAAACTTTTGCATAAAACTGTATATGTATAGGGTGTGTAAAGGATAGCAGTGTAGGTGAAGTGCAAAAAAGGAAATCGGTAAAGAAGAAGGAGTGAGAATGAAAATCAAATAAAAACCAGGAACAACAAAGCACAAGGGCATACGGAGAAAACAACTGGGAAAGTGAATGGTGGAAAGGGGATTTGTACCTGATGGTGACAGATGGAAATCATGATCCATTGACATACATGTGATCCAAGGTGGGGAGAGAAAGTGATATGTGTGAGGGTGTCATTAACAATTAATAGCACTGCTGTGTATCTGCTAAAGAGCAGCACGTTTCTGTGGTGTCAGGAAAGCAATTTTGCATGCGTTCCCGACACCCACAAATGTGAACGCAGGCTAAATTCCTCAGTTACATTGGTGGTCAGTGTAAATCTTCTCATTACAGTGGTGTTTGGTGTAGAATCCTTTCATTCACACTAGTGGCCAGTGTAAGTCCCTTCTTGCATTGGTGGTTACTGTGAATGCTTCTATTACATTGGCGGTCAGTGTAAACCCCTATTACATTGGCGGTCAGTGTAAACCCCTATTACATTGGTGGTCAGTGTAAACCCCTATTACATTGGAGGTTAGTGTAAACCCCTATTACATTGGAGGTTAGTGTAAACCCCTATTACATTGGTGGTCAGTGTAAACCCCTATTACATTGGAGGTTAGTGTAAACCCCTATTACATTGGAGGTTAGTGTAAACCCCTATTACATTGGTGGTCAGTGTAAACCCCTATTACATTGGAGGTCAGTGTAAACCCTTATTACATTGGAGGTTAGTGTAAACCCCTATTACATTAGTCTTCAGTGTAAACCCCTATTACATTAGTCTTCAGTGTAAACCCCTATTACATTAGTGGTCAGTGTAAACCCCTATTACATTGGTGGTCAGTGTAAACCCCTATTACATTGGTGGTCAGTGTAAACCCCTATTACATTAGTGGTCGGTGTAAACCCCTATTACATTGGCGGTCAGTGTAAACCCCTATTACATTGGAGGTTAGTGTAAACCCCTATTACATTGGTGGTCAGTGTAAACCCCTATTACATTGGCGGTCAGTGTAAACCCCTATTACATTGGCGGTCAGTGTAAACCCCTATTACATTGGTGGTCAGTGTAAACCCCTATTACATTGGCGGTCAGTGTAAACCCCTATTACATTGGTGGTCAGTGTAAACCCCTATTACATTGGCGGTCAGTGTAAACCCCTATTACATTGGCGGTCATTGTAAACCCCTATTACATTGGCGATCAGTGTAAACCCCTATTACATTGGTGATCATGGGAAACCCCTATTACATTGGTGGTCAGTGTTGAAACTCCTCTTTATATTGGTAGTCGGTAAAAAAAAATCAGCATTGCCATTGATCACACCCTCCCCTCCCCCCAGCACTGCCACTGATCCCAGTAGTTCTAGGCTCCCTAGGAGTTTTCTGTCTATTGATGGGTCCCCTCACCTCCCCAGTCCACGGTGTGCCGGCGTTTCGTCACATATGGTGACCCATCA
>JBBGZY010002403.1:47500-105378 GCA_037952925.1 Lithobates clamitans
TAGGGTTAGAGGATTTGTGCGAGGAAGGGTTCATTTTCTTTTTTCTGTTGGGGGGGGGGGGGTGAGGTTAAGCTGGGAGGGGGAGATTTGAAGCCGGGGGGGGTGTTTACTAGGAGGGGATAGGGTTAGAGGATTTGTGTTAGGAGGGGTGATTTGTTTTAGGGAGAGGGGGCATTTGAGCTGGGGGGGCAAGATTTGGCTGAGAGGGGGGATATGGGTGGAATTTGTGCTTGGAGGGGGAGATTTGTTTGAAGTGCGGGGGGTGTTTACTAGGAGGGGTAATTTACTAGAAGGGGAAAATTTAGGGTTAGAGGATTTGTGCTAGGAGGGGTTAGTTTTTTTTTTCTGTTGGGGGGGGTTAAGCTGGGAGGGGGAGATTTGAAGCGGGGGGGTGTTTACTAGGAGGGGAAATTTATTATGGTTAGAGGATTTGTGTTAGGAGAGGTGATTTGTTTGAGGGAGAGGGGGCGTTTGAGCTGGGGGGGGGCAAGATTTGGCTGAGAGGGGGGATTTGGGTGGAATTTGTGCTTAGAGGGGGAGATTTGAAGTGGGGGGGAATGTTTATTAGGAGGGTTAGATGATTTGTGGTAGGAGGGGTTAGTTTTTTTTGTTGGGGGGAGTATTTACTAGAAGGGGAAAATTTAGCGTTAGAGGATTTGTGCTAGGAGGGGTGATTTTGTTTGAGCTGGGGGGGGGGGCAAGATTTGTGCTGAGAGGGGGGATTTGGGTGGAATTTGTGCTGGGATTGTGGGATTTAAAGTGGGGGGAAGAGGATGTTTACTGGGAGGGGAAATATTAGGGTTAGAGGATTTGTGCTAGGAAGAGTTCATTTTTTTTTGGGGGGGGGGGGGGCATTTGAGCTGTGGGGATTTCAGTAGGGAGGCAGATTTGTACTGGGAGGAGGGGGGATTTATGCTGGGGGGGGGGGTTAAGCATGTAGATTAGTGCTCAGTGTTTTTGTGGGGGTATTTTTGCTTGACCTATAACGTTCATACTATCTTGGGGGGGGGGGGCAGTTTGGCATGTTGGCCCCGGGGCTCTTGGTGACCTTGTCCCGGCACCGATCCTAATGCTGGTGATTACCTGGTCCCTCTGTTCCTCTATAGGCTCCGTCAATGACTTGCAGACACCATGGATGCCGGAGGGGCAGGCCTGGACCTGCAGACACAGGACCCCAAAATCCCCCACGCTATGATCATGCAAGACTTCGGTAAGACGCCTCTTATCACAAAACATGCAAAACGTATTATTCCCTGACAGCCAATCAGAATCAAACTTTGAAGGCAGATTTGAAATATTTTAGTTATTAGGTAGGAATCAGATCTATAGAGTGTTATATCTGTATATTGTCTTTGTATTGACCGGGCTTTTCCTGGCACTTCTTTTTTGTTTACAAGTTTTAATCCGTATTTTATGCTAGAGAATTACTTAGAACCCCCAAACATTATACTTTTTTTTTTTTAAGCAGAGACAGGAGTAAAATGGCGATTGTTGCAATTTTTTTACGTCTCACGGTATTTGCGCAGAGGTTTTTCAGACGCAATTGTTTTGGAAAAAATGCACTTTAATGAATTAAAAAACAAAACACAATATATATATATATATATATACTGCAATTTTTTTTTGTAAAATATTAGACCCCTTTCGCACTGTAATCCACCCCTGCCCATTGAAATGAATGGGTAGCACTTCCGAAGCGCCACAACACGGGGCGGTTTTAACCCCTTGTTTGGCCGCTAAGCAGGGGTCTTACTGTCATGCTTTAAAATTGTGCGCGCTCGTGGAATGGAGACAAACTACGGTGCCTCAAAAGCTCCATAGGAGACGCATTAAACATCTTTTATAGGTTACCTGTTTAGAGTTACAGAGGAGGTCTAGTGCTAGAATTATCGCTCTCGCTATAACGTTCGCAGCGATACCTCACATGTGTGGTGCAAACACTGTTTACATATGCATTCGCTTCTGTGCGCGAGCACGGAGCGATGAGGGCGCTTTACTTAATTATTTTTTCCTGGTTTATTTTGCTTTTTTTTTTTGTTTTGTTTTTGTTTTTTTAAACTGTCCCTTTTAATTAATTTATTTATTTTTTTAAATGACTTAAACATCGTACATATCCCTTGTAATAGAAATAAGGATGACAGGTCCTCTTTATGGAGAGAATTAAGGTCTAAAGACCCCAAATCTCTCCTTTACCTTTTTAAAAGCAAAAGATTAAAAAAAAAAAAAATTGTTTACTTCCACCCTGGACCAGAAGTGATGTCATGATGTTGCTCGGGTCCTCCAAGGCCATACAGGCAATCTGAAAGCGATCCAACGGCTGATGAGCTGCTCAGAATGCCAGGGTTATGGATTGCTTTCTGTGTGTGTGTAATAAATATATATATATATACATACAGTTAAAGTATTCAGACCCCCTTAAATTTTTCACTCTTTGTTATATTGCAGCCATTTGCTAAAATCATTTAAGTTCATTTTTTTCCTCATTAATGTACACACAGCACCCCATATTGTACACACAGCACCCCATATTGTACACACAGCACCCCATATTGTACACACAGCACCCCCATATTGTACACACAGCACTCCATATTGTACACACAGCACCCCATATTGTACACACAGCACCCCATATTGTACACACAGCACTCCATATTGTACACACAGCACCCCATATTGTACACACAGCACCCCATATTGTACACACAGCACCCCATATTGTACACACAGCCCCCCATATTGTACACACAGCCCCCCATATTGTACACACAGCCCCCCATATTGTACACACAGCACCCCATATTGTACACACATCACCCCATATTGTACACACAGCACCTCATATTGTACACACAGCCCCCCATATTGTACACACAGCCCCCCATATTGTACACACAGCACCCCATATTGTACACACAGCCCCCCATATTGTACACACAGCATCTCATATTGTACACACAGCCCCCCATATTGTACACACACCCCCCATATTGTACACACAGCACCTCATATTGTACACACAGCACCCCATATTGTACACACAGCACCCCATATTGTACACACAGCACCCCATATTGTACACACAGCACCTCATATTGTACACACAGCACCTCATATTGTACACACAGCACCCCATATTGTACACACAGCACCCCATATTGTACACACAGCACCCCATATTGTACACACAGCACCCCATATTGTACACACAGCACCCCATATTGTACACACAGCACCTCATATTGTACACACAGCACCCCATATTGTACACACAGCACCACATATTGTACACACAGCACCCCATATTGACAGAAAAACACAGAATTGTTGACATTTTTGCAGATTTATTAAAAAAGAAAAACTGAAATATCACAGGGTCCTAAGTATTCAGACCCTTTGCTGTGACACTCATATATATAACTCAGGTGCTGTCCATTTCTTCTGATCATCCTTGAGATGGTTCTACACCTTCATTTGAGTCCAGCTGTGTTTGATTATACTAATTGGACTTGATTAGGAAAGCCACACACCTGTCTATATAAGACATTACAGCTCACAGTGCATGTCAGAACAAATGAGAATCATGAGGTCAAAGGAACTGCCTGAAGAGCTCAGAGACAGAATTGTGGCAAGGCACAGATCTGGCCAAGGTTACAAAAAAATGTCTGCTGCACTTAAGGTTCCTAAGAGCACAGAGGCCTCCATAATCCTTAAATGGAAGACGTTTGGGACGACCAGAACCCTTCCTAGAGCTGGCCGTCCGGCCAAACTCAGCTATCGGGGGAGAAGAGCCTTGGTGAGAGAGGTAAAGAAGAACCCAAAGATCACTGTTGCTGAGCTCCAGAGATCCAGTCGGGAGATGGGAGAAGGTTGTAGAAAGTCAACCATCACTGCAGCCCTCCACCAGTCGGGGCTTTATGGCAGAGTGGCCCTACGGAAGCCTCTCCTCAGTGCAAAACACATGAAAGCCCGCATGGAGTTTGCTAAAAAAACACCTGAAGGACTCCAAGATGGTGAGAAATAAGATTTACTGTGTCTGATGAGACCAAGATAGAAGTTTTTGGCCTTAATTCTAAGCGGTATGTGTGGAGAAAACCAGGCACTGCTCATCACCTGTCCAATACAGTCCCAACAGTGAAGCATGGTGGTGGCAGCATCATGCTGTGGGGGTGTTTTTCAGCTGCAGGGACAGGACGACTGGTTGCAATCGAGGGAAAGATAAATGTGGCCAAGTACAGGGATATCCTGGACGAAAACCTTCTCCAGAGTGCACAGGACCTCAGACTGGGCCGAAGGTTTACCTTCCAAAAAGACAATGACCCTAAGCACACAGCTAAAATAATGAAGGAGTCAACTCCGTGACTGTTCTTGAATGGCCCAGCCAGAGCCCTGACTTAAACCCAATTGAGCATCTCTAGAGAGACCTAAAAATGGCCGTCCACCAACGTTTACCATCCCCCCTGACAGAACTGGAGAGGATCTGCAAGGAGGAATGGCAGAGAATCCCCAAATCCAGGTGTGAAAAACTTGTTGCATCTTTCCCAAAAAGACTCATGGCTGTATTAGATCAAAAGGGGCTTCTACTAAATACTGAGCAAAGGGTCTGAATACTTAGGACCATGTGATATTTCAGTTTTTCTTTTTTAATAAATCTGCAAAAATGTCAACAATTCTGTGTTTTTCTGTCAATATGGAGTGCTGTGTGTACAATATGGGGTGCTGTGTGTACAATATGGGGTGCTGTGTGTACAATATGGGGGCTGTGTGTACAATATGGGGGCTGTGTGTACAATATGAGGTGCTGTGTGTACAATATGGAGTGCTGTGTGTACAATATGGGGTGCTGTGTGTACAATATGGGGTGCTGTGTGTACAATATGGGGGCTGTGTGTACAATATGAGGTGCTGTGTGTACAATATGGGGAGCTGTGTGTACAATATGGGGGGCTGTGTGTACAATATGGGGTGCTGTGTGTACAATATGGGGTGCTGTGTGTACAATATGGGGTGCTGTGTGTACAATATGGGGTGCTGTGTGTACAATATGGGGTGCTGTGTGTACAATATGGGGTGCTGTGTGTACAATATGGGGTGCTGTGTGTACATTAATGAGGAAAAAAATGAACTTAAATGATTTTAGCAAATGGCTGCAATATAACAAAGAGTGAAAAATTTAAGGGGGTCTGAATACTTTCCGTCCCCACTGTGTATATATATATATATATATATATATATATATATATATATATATATATATATATATATATATATATATATATATATATATATATTACACACACACACAAAGCAATCCATAACCCTGGCATTCTGAGCAGCTCATCAGCCGTTGGATCTCTTTCAGATTGCCTGTATGGCCTTGGAGGACCCGAGCAACATCATGACATCACTTCTGGTCCAGGGTGGAAGTAAACAATTTTTTTTTTTTTTAATCTTTTGCTTTAAAAGGTAAAGGAGAGATTTGGGGTCTTTTGACCTTAATTCTCTCCATAAAGAGGACCTGTCATCCTTATTTCTAATACAAGGGATATGTACGACGTAATTTAAATAAATAAATAAATAAATTAGAGGGACAGTTTAAAAAAAAAAAAAAAAGCAAAATAAACCAGAACAAAAAATACAATTAAGTAAAGCGCCCTCATTGCTCCGTGCTCGCGCACAGAAGCGAATGCATATGTAAACAGTGTTTGCACCACACATGTGAGGTATCGCTGCGAACGTTATAGCGAGAGCGATAATTCTAGCACTAGACCTCCTCTGTAACTCTAAACAGGTAACCTATAAAGATGTTTAATGCGTCTCCTATGGAGATTTTGAAGTACCGTAGTTTGTCGCCATTCCACGAGCGCGCACAATTTTAAAGCATGACAGTAAGACCCATGCTTAGGAAGGGGTTAAAACTGCCCATTGTTGTGGCGCTTCGGAAGTGCTACCCAAGATGAATAAAACCGCCAAATGGCTACTCACATTTACAAGTGCCTTAACCCGGCACTGAGGCCGATTCACTCATAGGGACAAGAGGTCCGCTCTGCGCGTTGTGGCCGGCGTGCGCTCCACTGCCATCCGCCAACAACCACAGGGACCGGAAGAGTAGATCAAATCGCGTAACCAGGCACGTCTCGACATATGTTTCGTATCACGTCTTCAGGACGTTTTATTCATCTTATATTCAATAAACGGGATTACACTATTTTAGTCTTTTTATCCCTTTTTTATACATCCATCTGGTCATCTTTATTGGGGGGAGCAAGTCATCACATACGGCTTTATCATGGTATTCCAGCAAGTTATCTCTTGCTAAAGGCTATTTTTGACCTTCTTTTAATTAACAAGGTCAACTACATTTGGTAAGCAGACATCTACCTACAGAGCACTTTGGGTGTATGTCACTGCTGGTGAAGGGGATTCATCTATCCAGTGGAAGAAGCACCTCTTGATACATCATTGCACATTGGACACTTCATTGGGACTTTTCAATTTTTATTTTTATTTTTCATTATTTTTTCTCAATTTATTTAGTAAATTTATGATTGTCTTTTTTGTTATATGCACTATTTGCACATGGGTATTCCAATTCTATTTAGCTATTGTGATATCATCTGAGTGGTCCAGGAGCACTGACACAGATAAGACCAATCTTATTTGGATATATGTATTCACATTTTTTATCAGTCTAATTAATAATTAGAGACCTAGCGCACTCCTATACACTTGTTTCCAATTTGCACTAGAAATTTCATATCTAGTTTGGGGGTGGCAGCTTCATTTCTTGTTTTTAGGAATTTTTGGCGCGAGGTATTCACATAATTTTTACCTTTCATCATAGGCCTTGGTGACTCCTCTCCAAATGTAGTGTTTATGGTTGTGACCAAAAAGCTCAGTTTTGGTCTCATCACTCCAAATGACTTTGTGTCAGAAGGTTTGAGGCTTGTCTCTGTGCTGTTTGGCGTATTGTAAGCAGGATACTGTATATACTGGAGTATAAGTTGAGTTTTTCAGCACATTTTTTTTGTGCTGAAAGTGCCCCCCTCGACTTATACTCGAGTCAAGCACTTTTCTGCAGCAAAAAAATTCATTTTCCAAACCGAATTTGGGGCCCCGTATCTCAGGGCCACTTAGTGCTAGGAACCCCAAATTTGGTGTGCAAACCCAGTAGAACTGGTACCACAACATATCCAAAGCTGGAGTCATCCTCTGTTGCAGAAAAGTGCTTGACATTTTCTGAACCGATTTTTGGGGCCCTGTATCTCGGGGCCACTTGGTGCTAGAAACTCCAGCTTTTATGGTGCTAGTTCCACTGGGTTTGCACACCAAATTTGGGGTTCCTAGCATTAAGTGGCCCCGAGATACGGGGCCCCAAGTCGGTTAACTGTGTCCATCTGCAGCAATGTCATTTCGGGACCCTTTGGGTTCAGAGACCCCAAATTTTGGCTGCAGCTAGGGGGCATTTAGGAACACTTAACTACCAAGTTCGGGGGACCTATGGCTGCAAATGGGCACAGTGACGCATGCAAATGGGCACAGTGAGGCTGCAAATGGGCATTGTTGACCCTCTTTTCCACTTACAGTAGCTGTGCATTTCTCACCCTCGTCTTATACTCGGGCCAATACGTTTTTCCCATTTTTTGTGGTAAATTAGGGCCTCGACTTATACTCAGAACGACTTATACTCGAGTACATACGGTACTTTGTGGCATTTGCGTAGTAATGGCTTTCTTCTGGCGACTCGACCATGCAGCCCATCTTTCTTCACTCCTTATTGTGCATCCTAAAACAGCCACACCACATGTTTTCAGAGAGTCCTGTATTCCACCTGAAGTTATTTGTGTTTTTTTTTTTTTTTGCATCCTGAACAATTTTCCTGGCAGTTGTGGCGGAAATTTTAGTTGGTCTACCTGACCGTGGTTTAGTTTCAACTTCTTGATTAGAGTTTGAACACTGCTGATTGGCATTCTCAATTCCTTGGATTTCTTTTTATATCCCTTTCCTGTTTTATACAGTTCAACTACCTTTTCCCACAGTTCCTTTGGCAATTCTTTTGCTTTCCCCATGACTCAGAATCCAGAAACGTCAGTGCAGCACTGGATGAAAGATGCAAGGGTCTGTCAGGAGTCCAGAAACTCATTGACCTTTTATATACACACACACTAATTACAAACAAACAGATCACAGGTGAGGATGGTTATCTTTTATAGCCATTCAAACCCCTTTGTGTCAACTTGTGTGCATGTTATCAGGCCAAAATCACCAGGGTATGTAAACTTTTGATCAGGGTCATTTGGGTAGTTTCTGTTGTCATTATGATTTAAAAAGAGTAAACACAGTTGATTGATAATAAATGGCTTCAGCCAAACACTAACCACGAGTGAAAGAAAAGTTTTTGTGTTATCATTTGTATTCTCTGAAAAATGGCCAAGAAATCATAAATTCTGCCAGGGTATGTAAACTTAGGAGCACAATTGTGTGTGTGTGTATATATATATATATATATATATATATATATATATATATATATATATAATAGTCATGAAGGCTCAGCTTTACATGTGGGCATTACCTAGGGTGGTTTATATGCAAATACATCCTCCCTAGGATTGCCCACTTTTCTCAATTGCCACCCATCAAGACATTTTGATATTTGCATAACTCCTCCCACTGCCTACATCAGTGCTCTTGAGAGGAGTACAAAGGGCTATTGATTGGCTGGCCATTGTTCAATCTCTTCAATACATCGGCACACTAACATACAATATACAGTGTTGCAGGATCCTGAAAGAACATGATCCAATCAGAGACAAGAGGTAGATCGGATGAAGTAATCGGCAGTAATCCCCCCTCTAATATACCTCTAATCTTATTTACATTTACCAACCAAAGCCATTCATCCCACGGCATTAGACTGTAATTCAAAGACAATATACCCTGTTTCCCCGAAAATAAGACCTAGCTTGATTGTCGGTGATGGCTGCAATATAAGCCCTACCCCCCAAATAAGCCCTAGTCAAAATCCTTGTAGGTCTTATTTTCAGGGTAGGGCTTATTTTCGGGAAAACAGGGTAGGGCTTATTTGGGGGGTAGGGCTTATATTGCAGCCATCACCGACAATCACGCTAGGTCTTATTTTCAGGGAAACAGGGTACATCTATAACACACTATACTGTAGATCTGATGTTCAGCGGCGTCACATGGGCGCCAACGACCAATCAGAACCCGCGTAGACCGTCCTGTCAGCGGGGAAGAAGCGGCTGTACCGAGGGAGATGTACAGAACGGGAGATCGGTGCGCTCCAGGTCAGCGGGACCGGGGGGGGTGGGGGGTGAAGAGGGTGTCCTGTGTAAGTTCACCTTGCAGATTTTTCTGTAAAGGTGAACTTGACCTTTAAGGCTGGGTTCACACAATTGCGAATTGGATGTGGAATTTACCACATCCAATTTGCATGTCAGGAGATTGTGACTGGCTCTCTATGGACCTGGTTCACACATCTCCGGAGCGGCTCCGGTGTGAACTGCACAGGAGTCCTGTGCGTCTTCTAGTCCGTTTTCAGGTCCGAATTCAGCCAAAAATTCAGGCTGAAATCAGACCTAAAGCGGTGAATGGGGACGCACCGCACCCCTGCTGTGAACCGCATCCGAGCTGCGGTGTGAACCCAGCCTAAAATGGGGAATCTGCACCCCCACATGGTGATTAGGGTGTGCCCAGACACGCCTGGAACACCCTGCGCGCACGCCTATAGTCATTAGTACAGTGACAGTGCATATACTGGTTCCCACAAAGTTTCAAAAGCGTCAGTGTCCAATTGTCCCCCCGCAATAATACAGTCCCGCTATAAGTAGCAGAATAAGTAGCAGAGGAGCCCCTTGTCTCCTGTCCATTCCTCTTCAGTTGCGCTGAGGCTACAGAGAAAGGGGACAGGGGAATCTGTGTCCTCAGTCCCTTTCCCTGTCTCAAAGGGGAGATGTCAGGGGTCTGTTAGGACCCCTGATATCTCACCAAAGCCCCCCCAACATTGCTGATAAAATAAAAATAAAAAAAAGAATTGTAATAAACATTTAAAAGGCTAAATTGTAAAAATAAAAAATAAAATAAACACACTGACACCCCCCAAAAATAGAGAGCATTGTGAAAAAAAAAAAATAACAAAAAAATACGGCGTTAAATTATCATGTAGGTGGCAGTATAACCTTAAGGTTTTAAGACTGTGTCCCGCAGTGGACCCCAAGAATAGGAGTTTATGGTAAGTACAATAATCTCAATTTTATTCCTGAGTTCAGATACTTTTTTAAGAAACGAATAGAGCTGTAGACATAAAACAGAACAAATAAATACAACAAAGGGAGGTTGTGGAAGCAAAATATTTTTAAGGCAATGAGGGTGAGGGGCAACGCTTCAAACCCAACTCTAGGCAAAAAAGTTTCCTCATACAGTCGGGGGGCTGTGCATGCACTGCACAAGTCAACTGCTCGTTTTTTGGGATTGGAGAACAGAGATATGCTTACCTATTCCTCTGATCCTCTAGCACAAGATTGGTCCCTGTGGCTCCCCCCAATAGTCTAACAGTCTTGTGCAGTGGACTGTTCCAGATGTCATCACACCCATAGACCCGCTGTTGACATGAAGATGTCGGGAACAGTCCACTGCTGGATCTCGGGGGAGTGCCATTTACAGGTGAAGCGGAGGATCGGGTGAGACCAGGGGTCTCCAAACTTTTCAAACAAAGGCCAATTTAGACTTTGGAGAAGACGGATTGTGGCCAGCGAGGGTGGAAAATTTCCTGGGCCCAGCATCAGTGAGAATAAACATGGCCTCAGGGTTTGTGGTCATTAGGACAGTAGGGGGAGGAGTAGTGACCCATCATTGGTATCAGTGGAAGATATAGTGCCCCATTGTTGGTGCCAGTGGGAGGAATATTGTCTCATATCACTGGCAGGAATAGTACTCCAAGGGCCGTATAAAGGCTAGCAAAGGGCCAAAGTTTGGAGAACCCTGCTCCAGACAAAAACAGGCAGTTGACCCGTGCAGTGCGGGCACAACCGCACTTTTTTTTTCCCCGGAGATGGCCTTTCATCATGAGGGATATTGAGACAGAAGCTCAACCTGATCTGTTGCTCTAACAATACTGTATCCAGGCTCTCCGCATCCATGAGAACTTGTCATTGCCAAAATAAGTGTATAGTTAGAGTTGTGAGCATTTTGTATTATTTTTGTTTGTCCCCACAGTGGCCGGTATGGCCGGCACCGCCCACGTCGATGGCGACCACATTGTCGTCTCAGTCCCGCGAGGCGTCTTGGTTTCCAACATCATTACGGATGACGACATCACCCTGGAGCACGACGAAATGTCGGATGAAGTGGTCCAAGGTCCGGATATCATCACCGAGGCCGACATCATCACAGAGAATGTCATCGTCCCGGAGGCGGTCCTGGAAACGGACGTGGCGATTGAGGAGGAGTTGGACAGCTGCCATAACGTCCTGGAGTCTGACATCATTACCGAAACCGTCACGGTCCCCGACCAAGTGTTTGTCGCTGACCTGGTTAGTGACGGCGATGGTCAGCTGGCGCGGGTGGTACGTGATGGCTTGTCTGGGTCTCATTCGCCTACCCTGGTCTCGCAGGAGGTTTTGGTGGCAAGCTGCGATTCAGACACCATTATCCAAGCACCTTCCGGATCCTCGGTGAGCGTCAAAACTGAGGAGGAAGAGGATGATTTAAAGGGGGCTTCTGAGGATTATCTAATGATATCATGTAAGTCAAACTTCAAAAATTGTTGTTAAATAATTAATGACCTCTTAGACTCCTTTCACACTGGGGCGCTTTTCAGGCGTTTTAGCGGTAAAAATAGCGTCTGAAAAGTGCCTCTCAAGCCACCCCAATGGGAAAGTCCGAGTGCATTCACACTGGGGCGGTGTGCTTGCAGGACGGAAAAAAAAAGTCCTGCAAGCAGCATCTTTGGGGCGTCGCGGTAGCAGTGTATACACCTCTCCCACGCCGCCCCTGCCCTTAAAATGAATGGGCAGCGCTGCCGATGCGCCTGCAAAGTAACATGGGCGCCATAACCCTTTCCTCGGCCGCTAGCGGGGGTTAAAAGCTCCTCGTTAGCGGCCGAATAGTAACAGCGGTAAAGCGCAGCTAGTTTTACCGCTAACGCCTGCACTGCCCTAGTGTGAAAGGGCTCTTATATCTGCAAAAACAGTGGAACTTTTCAAGTTCTGCTTATAATCGAACATATATACCCAAATATTTCTATAAAATTTAATTTTATTATCTGAAAATTCTCATTAAGATTACAGTGGAACCTTGGTTTACGAGTAACGCGGTTAATGAGCGTTTTGAAAGATGAGCAACTTTATTTTTTTAAAATTCTGACTCAGTTTGCAAGTGTTGTCTCGCAAAACGAGCAGAATTCAAGCTATTGGGGTGTGCAGTACCGCATTTGGCCAGAGGTGCGGGGGGCGCCGGGGACACTCGGAACGGTTCAGAGCCGTTCGGAAATACTCGCCATCACTCGGAAATACTCCGTTCCAGAGCCTTTCCGAGTTCAGCCGAGCTGTCCCCGAGTTTTTCCGAGGCTCTCCGGCGCCCCCCCACCCTCTGGCCATATGCGGTATTGCATGTAATAGAAGTCACGAAGAACGAATTATCTTCGTTTCTATTGACTTCTATGGGGAAACTCGCTTTGATATGCGAGTGATTTGGATTACAAGCATTCTCCTGGAACGGATTATGCTCGTAATCCAAGGTTCCACTGTATCTTATTATGATAAAAATACAGGAATACACACAGGAAGTTTGTTTGTTTTACCGAGCGGGCTGAACGGAAAAAAAGTACAGATTGCTGTACTAACACATTCAATGTTAGTGCAGCGATCTCCCCGCTGAGCTAAGGTGTTCTGACCCCCCCCTCCCCCACCAAAACACAGTGATCAGCCCTCGCAGTGAGTCCTGATTGGATGCTGGTTTTCTCAGCATTCTCGTCTCACGATCGGCTTCTGCTGTACAAGGGGCTGTTCAAACGGGCTGAAAGTCGTCCAGTTCCTGCCGAAGTGACCGTTTTCAAGCACTTTTCAGGCCGTGCTTTAGACTGGCCACACAATCTGCAGTTTTTGTACCTTCAACCGGGGGTGGAAGGAAAGAAAAATGCTTGATTTGCCCCCTATGTTCCCCCCGTTTTCTCGCTGAAAAAAAGCCCTGAGTGTCCATGTATAGGTGAAGGTAAATTGTCCACTTTATTATGTGTTCGTAACAAGACGAAAATGTTTTTTCTTCTTTTAGTAGACGATGTCGGGGAACGGTTGGAACGGATCGGCAGCACCCCGATAAAAATCAGCACGGAGGTTTCCCATGGGGATGGATGTAAGGAAGACGGGTTTGGATCGGAGGTGATCAAAGTTTACATATTCAAGGCTGAAGCGGATGATGATGTGGAAATAGGTGAGTGACTTTCTTACATGATTGTCAGCACATTCCAGCCATAACCCCATCTGTATGTACCATTGTCTGCCATACAGATTTCTCACTGATTGAGGATCCCCAAAACACAGATGAAAGCCGGTCTCCAGGCAAAGTAGGAACACATTTCATGAAATGCCCACTTTGAACTATCTGGCGTCATTTTGTAAGAGTTGAATCTGAAGCCTGTAAAGCCTCATCGGCTTTCTTCAGGGGAAATGTTAGATTTGCACAGTGTAGGTGATATCCAACGCTGACCCTATTTATTGTGAAATTTTTTTTCTTAAATTTAGACCCCTATAACACTGAAGGCGCTAAAGAGAACGCCTGAAAAGCGCCTCTCAAGCCTCCCCAGTGTGAAAGGCCGAGTACCTTTCACACTGGGGCAGTGCGCTTGCAGGACCGAAAAAAAAAGTCCTGCAATCGCGTCTTTGGGGCGGGGCGGGACACCGCTTCTCCACCGCCCCTGCCATTAAAATCAACTTGCAAAGCGCTTGGGCAGCGGCACTTTGCGGGCGCTTTTAACCCCTTGCTATCCTTTTCTTTGGGGTTGAAACCACCCCACTCCCACCCGCACAGCGCTGGTAAAACTACCGCTAACGCGCCCGTGCTAGCAGTGTAAAAGGGCTTTTAGTGTTAAAGTGGAACTTCAGTCCTTCTCCCAGATGGCTCCGCCTCCCATGGCCATTATCGCGCATGCACAGATGTGCCGCTGTTCTGTCAGAATTAGGTGACGGATTAGGTAACGGAAGTGACGTTCCGTCAGTTGCGCATGCGTTCCACCGGAACACCTGCAGTCAAAGGCGGCAGAGGACATCTTACTACACCCAGCTACGTCTTGCATTAAAGAGTAATTTTAGCAATAAAGTGAGCGTATATAAATAAATATAGTATATTGACATCTGTGATGCTGTTTGGATGTTCCATTGTAAAGGTTTAGCGCTGAGCAGTGCCGGGTGTACCAACATGGCCTCCGCCACCTTCCTACCGCTTGCATCCAACTTCTTTCAAAAATGGAACATCCAAACAGCATCACAAATGTCAATATACTATATTTTTTTTATATATGCTTACTTTATTGCTAAAATTACTCTGCTATTAAAGACGTAGCTGGGTGTAGTAAAATGTCCGCTGCCGCCTTCTGACTGCAGGGGTTCTGTCAGATTAGCAAACCTGGTAGCTGTGGAACGCATGCGCAGCTGATGGAACGTCACTTCCGTTACCTAATCTGATGGGTTCACAATTCTGACAGAACAAAGCCAGGCTATGCACAGCCTTTGGTCCTGGCAGAGTCCATTAGCGCATCTGCACAGGTGGTTTTTCACACATGAAATTTTGGCAGCATGGTGTTTTCAGCATTTTCCTGATAGAGAAAAAGGTGGCGAAAACGTCCGCGATTTTGCCGCAATTTTTGCAACGATTTTTGCTGTGCTTATGGTGTGTTTTTCATAGGTCATGTGACTCAAAAAAATAAAAGCTTCAAAAACGTAACACAGGTGAGTTATTGATGCGTTCTTGCTGTGTTTTCAATGCATTTCAATAGGGAGGTGGGTTTTTGGTGCAGTTTTTTTTTTTTTTTTTTTCTAATACGTGCCTAAGGGTAAAACAAATCTAAATGCCTAAGCCCAATTTTGCAACTTTGACATGTGTTAATAAAACGGTACAAGTCGTCACAACTACTTTGTGCATCCAGGTTGATTATACATTTTTTTTGTGTTTTCAGGACAAATTGGGGTTTCATTTAGTGGTAAATGGTAATGGATATATATATTTTTTTAATTATCAAAGGAAAACTGGCCTAAAGTGGTAAAAAAAAACTTTTTAAAAATGTAATTGTATTTTTCTTTTTACTACCATAACCTACCACCAAAGAACACCCAAAATAAATTCTCCTGCTCCCGACGATTGCAACGATATCACATATGTGTATGTTAGTTGTTATTTGTACCCGTAGTACAGCCCAGAAACACTATTGGGCATTTTGTTTTTTTTAATTCTATCTAAGGCTGGGTTCACACTGCTGCGGTGCGGGAACGCAGCGAATTTACTGCGGGTTCCCGCACCGCACCAACTCGCAACGGCAGTTAACACTGCCATATGCGAACTGCTGGGGAGTGTCATACAATGTTAATGACACCCCCAGTTCAGCCCGCATATCGCAATGCGAACTGACAATTCGGACACTTTCGGATCGCATAGGTGTGAACACCCATGCGATCCGATTTTGGTCCGAACAAAAAAAAGGGTCCTGTGCGAGTTTGGACCGAATGCGGTGCGATATCAGCCATACTATCTGTATGGCTGATATCGCACAGCACAGACATCGCATGTGATGTGAACAGCAGTGCGCTGCGAATCACATGCGATGTCTGCAACGGCAGCAGTGTGAACCCAGCCTAAAACACACTGACACAAATTTAAAAAGGGAAAATACTGACCCTGATCTTGACCCAACACTAACCCTGGCACTGACCTAGATCAAAACCTGATCTAGGTATCTTTATTATTTTATTTTATTTATTTACTTATTTTTTTAAACTTCTTTTTTTTTTTAATCTCTGCAAGGACAGAGAATGATACACTGTATCTCTCCTCTCTCTCTTTATGTAGAGCAACCATTCTTTTTTTCAGATCCTCAGAGAGTTCTTTGCTATGAGGTGCCATGTTGAACTTCCAGTGATCAGTATGAGAGAGTGAGAGCGATAACACCAAATTGAACACACCTGCTCCCCATTCACACCTGAGACCTTGTGACACTAACGAGTCACATGACACCGGGGAGGGAAAATGGCTAACTGCGCCCAATTTGGACATTTTCACTTGGGCTGCCTTTACACTGGGGCGGGCGTTGACGGTAAAACGCCGCTAGTGTTGTACCGTTATTTTAGCGTCGCTATTCGCCCACTAGCAGGGCGCTTTTAACCCCCGCTAGCGGCCGAATAAAGAGTTAAATACGCCCGTGTGCTGCTGCCGAATAGCTTTGCAGGCGCTTCGGCAGGAGAGCCTTTTTATTTCAGTGGGTAAGAGCGGTGGAGGAGCAGTGTATACACCGCTCCTCCACCGCCCCAAAGATGCTGCTTGCAAGACTTTTTTTAACGTCCTGCCAGCGCATCGCCCCAGTGTGAAAGCACTCGGGCTCTCACACTGGGACTGCAGGGGAGGTATTTTACAGGCGCTATTTTTAGCCCAAAAGCGCCTGAAAAATGCCTCAGTGTGAAAGGCGGTCTTAGGGGTGTAATCACTTTTGTTGCCAGCGGTTTAGACATTAATGGCTGTGTGTTGAGTTATTTTGAGGGGACAGTAAATTTACACTGTTATACAAGCTGTACACTCACTACTTTACATTGTAGCAAAGTGTCATTTCTTCAGTGTTGTCACATGAAAACATAGAAGAAAATATTTACAAACATGTGAGGGGTGTACTTACTTTTGTGAGATACTGTATGTGTTTTTTATACTTTTGTGAGTATTCATGTTTTAACTTTTCTTTGTAATTGAACCTTCTTGGAACTTACTACACCAGAGTGGTGTGAGCCTGTGGTGGAGGCGCAGTCCTAAAAGGGTGCAGATGGATGGATGATGAACTGCTACAGGCACAAAGTCCAGATCTCTGTGCCGCTGGCTGTTGATAGGGAAAAGGCTCGTCCTTCTCCTCTCGAAGAATTTTTGGCAATGGGTTCTCTTTAATGAGACATCCGGGGTCTAATAGGCCTTCCATATCTCCCCTGGACTCCACTGAATCGCATTGCAATTCATTTATTCCTGGCCATGCTAGCCAGAGACACTGAGAGGCTGACCCGGAAGTGATGTCAAACATGTCGCTTTCCGGGTCAGCAGTCCGCTCAGCTCCACCCCGGAGCTTCCGCTATGCCGGTCCAAGGCCCAAGGATGGGCAAGCAGAGGGATACATGGTGGGGACACACGAGGGAAGAATGTAAACCCCCCCTCCCCCACTGTCAGATTCATATGAAATGGTTTAAACCAGGAAAGTGTGGTGTCTGGGGTTGGGCTATAACTGGTAATGAAGGTTTCCTTGAGACAGCTTTTAATAAAACATTGGCGCCCCTTTCAATTTTTCACCATTGTCTGGAGGGCACATCGCTACTCCAGTCTGGAAATATCTCTACCTTATTAGACACAATGGGGGGGATGGACTAAAGGCAAATAGACTGGGCACTTTGCAGATGTTGTTGCACGAGCTTAGCGAATGTGATTTCCATTATCCAATCAAGCAAAAAAATTAGTTTTTTTTCCTTTCACCCGATTGGGTATTCTTTACAAAGTGAAGCTTTACTATCTTGCATTTACTAAAGAAAATGAGTGCAGTTACACTTGCAAAGTGCACAGTCTGTTTGCCTTTAGTAAATCAGCTCCACTGACAGCACATTGCTTCTGCTTGGAATTCAATTATTTACCTGCAATGAGAAAGTTATTACCGGGTCTTTTTTTTTTCTCAGCGAATAGGTGCGGGTACTCTACCCCCCTTCCTAGTCATCCCTCGTCTCACCTCCGAGGACCGTACCTTGGTTCCACCCCCTACCCATCCCCCCAGCACTGCCCTGTAGAGAATACAGAACCAAGTATCATTATTTGAATTTGCTAATGAAAGGCAGTAAAATAGGTCCCCTGCTGCCAGCAGAAAAGACCCCCCACCCCAGCAACAATAGACCCCGTCAGCAATAATAGATATCCCAAGCAGCAATAGATCCACCTAAGCAACAAAATACTCCCAGCATAATAGATCCACCCTAGCAATAATAGACCCCCACCAGCAACACTAGATCTCCCAGTAGCCGGCATTAATAGACTCAACAGCAGCCAGCAACAGCAGACCCCTCTCATTCAACATTAGATCTCTCCCAGCAACTATATATCCCCCCAGCAACAGTAGACCTCCCCCTCCACCAGCAGCAATAGACCTCCCTAGCAACAACAGATCCCCCCAACTACAATAGATCCCCCAGCAGCCATCATCAGTAGACCTTCCAGCACCCCTTGGCATTATAGACATTTAGTGCTGGAGGTGCCGAGACTACGTTCCTGCTGAAAACAAAGCCTGGTTATTACAGATAAAGAATAAAGCCAGCCATAGATTCAGCAAATCTTTTTTTTTTTTTTTCCTGCAACAACGGGATGCAGGAAAGAAAATTATTTTTTATTCATTTTTTTTCCTGCAATAACGGGAGGCAAGAAAGAAAATCGCTCAATTCTCCTATCAATACAGTCAGTGGGGGAATCCCTCCTGGGGAGCTATTGGGGTTCATTTACTAAAACTTGAGAGCGTGCCGCTTCCAGCCAAGATTTGAACCATCTATGGCCGGCATTACTCTACCAAAATGTGAAATTTAAACAACTTTTTTAAGGCAATAACGAGTTATTCCCACGTTTGCATTACTTTCAGTGCAGCCCTCTTATATTTATCAGTGCAGCCCTCTTATACTTATTACTTACAGTCATGTTTTAGCGCATTTGTTTCACCACATTCACTAAGCTCTGGAGAAAATGAGTGCAAAGTGCACAGTTTGCCTTTAGTAAATCCACCCCATGAAGTCCGAAATCTCTAATAAATCTTGTATTTCTTTGCAGGGGGAACGGAGATAGTGACGGAGAGCGATTTTCAGAACGGACATCCCGTCGCCGGAGTCCTGGAACAGAGCGGACTGGCGCGAGTACCGCGGGAGAAGATGGTGTACATGGCCGTTAAAGATTCCTGTCAGGAAGATGAAGATATTGGTAACCATAAACAGTTCAGGATCAGTAGTGGGGGGGAAAGGTTCTCCAGGGCCCATGGCAGCCGTCCTCTTACCGTCCCTGTCTGATCTGTACTGGGAGAAGTGTCACTGGGAGCCCCAGAACGAAGATCTGAGAGTCCAACATTTTTTAATGTTCGTGTTTGCTCATCACAAGTCAACATGGAAAACAGCCAACATGTTTCAGGGGTTTGGAGAGCTAGCCCCTTGTTGTGTAACCTGCAAATACTGCTGGCACAGCTCTTTATTATATGCACACACAGTGGGTGTGGCTGGAGGAATTTTTGTTTGGGGGGTGGCAGCAAACAACCACCCTCCCGGCGGCGCGGCACTAATAACCCCCCCCCACGCGTCTGCCGGTTGGTCCGGCACTTACCTGGATAGATCCGGATAGATGAGGGGCTGTGGGCAGCGGTTCCAGAGTGCGGGGTCCAGGCAGCGGCTCCAGGCTAGTGGGTGCGGGGTCCGGGCAGCGGCTCCAGGCTAGCAGGTGCGGGATCCGGGCAGCGGCTTCAGGCTAGCGGGTGCGGGTTCCGGGCAGCGACTCCAGGTTAACTGGCGCGGGGTCTGGGCAGCGGCTCCAGGCTAGCGGGTGCGGGGTCTGGGCAGCGGCTCCAGGCTAGAAGGTGCAGGGTCTGGGCAGCGGCTCCAGGCTAGCGGGTGCAGGGTCTGGGCAGCGGCTCCAGGCTAGTGGGTGCGGGGTCCGGGCAGCGGCTCCAGGCTAGCAGGTGCGGGGTCCGGGCAGCGGCTTCAGGCTAGCGGGTGCGGGTTCCGGGCAGCGACTCCAGGTTAACTGGTGCGGGGTCTGGGCAGCGGCTCCAGGCTAGCAGGTGCAGGGTCTGGGCAGCGGCTCCAGGCTAGCGGGTGCGGGGTCTGGGCAGCGGCTCCAGGCTAGCAGGTGCAGGGTCTGGGCAGCGGCTCCAGGCTAGCAGGTGCAGGGTCTGGGCAGCGGCTCCAGGCTAGCGGGTGCGGGGTCTGGGCAGCGGCTCCAGGCTAGCAGGTGCAGGGTCTGGGCAGCGGCTCCAGGCTAGCGGGTGCGGGTTCCGGGCAGTGACTCCAGGTTAACTGGTGCGGGGTCTGGGCAGCGGCTCCAGGCTAGCGGGTGCGGGGTCTGGGCAGCGGCTCCAGGCTAGCAGGTGCAGGGTCTGGGCAGCGGCTCCAGGCTAGCAGGTGCAGGGTCTGGGCAGCGGCTCCAGGCTAGCGGGTGCAGGGTCTGGGCAGCGGCTCCAGGCTAGCGGGTGCGGGGTCCGGGCAGCGGCTCCAGGCTAGCAGGTGCGGGGTCCGGGCAGCGGCTTCAGGCTAGCGGGTGCGGGTTCCGGGCAGCGACTCCAGGTTAACTGGTGCGGGGTCTGGGCAGCGGCTCCAGGCTAGCAGGTGCAGGGTCTGGGCAGCGGCTCTAGGCTAGCAGGTGCAGGGTCTGGGCAGCGGCTCCAGGCTAGCGGGTGCGGGGTCTGGGCAGCGGCTCCAGGCTAGCAGGTGCAGGGTCTGGGCAGCGGCTCCAGGCTAGCGGGTGCAGGGTCTAGGCAGCGGCTCCAGGCTAGCGGGTGCGGCGTCTGGGCAGCGGCTCCAGGCTAGCGGGTGCGGCGTCTGGGCAGCGGCTCCAGGCTAGCGGGTGCAGGGTCTGGGCAGCGGCTCCAGGCTAGCGGGTGCAGGGTCTGGGCAGCGGCTCCAGGCTAGCTGGTGCAGGGTCTGGGCAGCGGCTCCAGGCAGATTTGCTCTCTGGCTCCATCGGCTTCCTCCCTAGCTCCAAGTCAGGCGTCCAATAGGATAAACTTTGAGACCTCCTATTAAGGTTAGGCGCAGCCTCACAGCTCCGTATGAACTTGATTGACTTTCTTCAACCATGAACTACTGATGAGAGGGGATGAGGTCTGGTGAGTTTGGACACATGTCTGAACACGCCTGAGCTATCCTGCCAGGAAGCTGCCAAAGGAGACAGCCAATCATAGGCAGTTGGTATGACAAAGGATGTGTATACATGCAGCTGCAGTGTGGGGAATGCTTCTGCCACCTATGATTGGCTGTCTGCTTTGACAGTTTCCTGGCGGGATAGCTCCGGCGTATTTGGACTCATACGCTCACCCTTGCTGAATCCAACCCCTCAGATACACATGCTGCGATATGATTGGCTCCCATGGGCAATGCAGACACTTTCCTTTTCACCTGGCATTCTTATGATATCAGTGACGGTTTAGCGGTTTCATCTCGTAGAATTGTGTTTATCGTCCTTAGGTTGTGCGGAAATAGCCGATGAAGTGTATATGGAGGTGATTGTGGGGGAGGAAGAGGCCACGTCGCTTACAGATGCGCAGACGGAAGATTCGGGACTAAGCAAGACGTTTGTTCCTGTGGCCTGGGCTGCCGCCTATGGTGAGTGTCTTGCCTCAACCCCCAGTGCTGAACATGTGAATGCAGATGGTGTAGGTGTCAGCTTCAAACATACAGCCAATCAGGAGGAAGAATCCTGGATGGCTGAGGCACTCGTGCACTTTGCTGGACAGAGATGGGGCTCAGGTAAGTATTAGGAGGGCTGAGGGGGGCAGTTGCACACAAAAGGTTATTTTTTATCTTCATGCATGAAGATAAAAAAACCTTCTGCCTTTACAACCACTTTAAGGGCTTCCTGCCCTTCTTTCTATGCCACCATTGCATCAAACACAAAAATGTCAGCACAATGCAGTATGCAACAGAACATTCAGCCTCCTGGCTAGTTATGAGACAGTTTGGGTCTGCTTAGAGCTGCAGGGTGTTCCAACACAGCCTGCAAGTAGTCTTGCTTTCTAAGGGTACAACTAGATGCGGTAGGACTGCATTGGGCAGCTATTCCAGTGCAATCCCACCACGAAGCAAGGCGAAATTTTCATAAACCATGAAATCCGACCGAGACAGAAGTACACTTAAATCACACTTGTTTAATAACAAAAGTAAATAGAACAAACGTAGTCAAAACATAGCCAGAGTTCAGGAACCGGAACGGATAGTCAGACAAGCCAAACGTCAGAGAGCCGGAGATGAGTGTAATAAAACAGCAAGCAGAATCTGGAGCCAGAAGGGATGTCAGCCAAGCAAGTCTTTTAACAGGAATGCAGGAGATGTGATGTTGACTAAGGCGAAGGCAGAGCTCCTCGGGGCTGGACGGCTTAAGTAGGCAGGACTGACGAGCAGGATATCATCAACAGCTGAGTAACTGTGGAGAGATGGGAGCTGGAAATTAGCCGACAGCTGAGCGGCCAGCTCTGAGAAGGAATGGCTGAGCCCAGCCCTGACGGAAATGTTCTCTCTTCTACCTGCACTGAAAAAAGTACTGCATGCACTACTTTTTTCTCAGTGCAATGCAGTCCGACAACTCGTACTACGCTGCAGCCAGTAGCACTTAAGTGATTGTAAAGTCTTGTTTTTTTTTTTCTATTAAAATAACAAACATGTTATTCTTGCCTGCTCTGTGCAGTTGGTTTTGCACAGAGCAGCCCCCGATCCCTCTCTTCTCTGGTCCCTCTTCTGTGCTCCTGGCCCCTCCTGTTGAGTGCCCCCACAGCAAGTAGCTTGCTATGGGGGCACCTGAGCCGAGCAGCAGCTCTGTGTATCCATTCATCCCCTCTCTCTCCCGATTGGCTAACTGAGTTCAATTGACAGCAGCGGCAGCCAATGGCGCCACTGCTGTGTCTCAGTCAATCAGGAGGGAGAGTCCCAGACGGCTGAGGAGTTCATGGACATTGCTGGATAGAGATGGGGGCTCAGGTAAGTATTAGTGGGGCTGAGGGGGGCTGCTGCACACAGAAGATTTTTTATCTTAATGCATAGAATGCACCTTCTGCCTTTACAACTCCTTTAACCGATTCCCGACCGGCGCACGGCGATGTACGTCGGCAGAATGGCACAGCTGGGCAAATGGGCATACCCGTACGTCCCTTTAAATTTGTCGCCGTGCCATTGCGCGCGCCGGCCGGGAGCTCCGTGAGTTGGGTCGCGGGTCCCGCGGACACGATCGCCGCGGGGATACCCGCGATCGCCTTACGGAGAGGACGAACGGGGAGATGCTGATGTAAACAAGCATCTCCCCGTTCTGCCTAGTGACAGTGTCACTGATCTCTACTCCCTGTGGTCCCAAAAATGTGTCAGAAATGTCCGGTGTGCCCGCCATAATGTTGCAGTCACGATAAAAATCGCTGATCGCAGCCATTACTAGTAAAAAAAAAATTAATAATAAAAATGCCATAAATCTATCCCCTATTTTGTAAACGCTATAACTTTTGTGCAAACCAATCAATAAATGCTTATTGCGTTTTTTTATTTTAATTTTTTTACCAAAAATATGTAGAAGAATACGTATCGGCCTAAACTGAGGAAAAAAATTTTTTTTAAAGGAGAATTGTATAAAAAAATGATTAGTTAAGCCCATTAATGCTTTTTTTACCACTACTATCCCTTTATATTGGCTTTTGAAATTCACAAATGCAGCAATTTAGAAATCAGATAAAAGGTTTAGCGCTGGGAAACACTTTTTAAAAGATAAAAATTGCATTTTATATACAACTATATAGATCAGACCAAAATGAGGGGGGAAGAGGGACAGAGGGACATTGCTCCAAATCTGGGACAGTTGGGAGCTATGCGAGTGCCCGCGTCGCCTGCCTGATATCAGCCTTGGAGATTCTGATGGTGTTATGTCCATCATTCTGTTGCAGGAGAAGAAAGAGAGCTGCCCAGGAAGTACGGGGAATGGCAAGAGAGCGGTAAGATCTTCTTCTGTAATTGGCTTTTCGAACAAGCTTCCTAAATACATCAAACGTCAGTGATACTATATGCATGCAGTACATTCAACTAATAATGTACCATGAAAGCCTTTAGTGAAATCTGAGCTCCAGGCATAACAAATGTAAAAGTCATTCTTTTCAATGTCTTGGCTTTCCAGAGGTTGAATATGATTCCTGTGGCTGCTGTTTTCTGACAGAACCTTTTGGAACTGTGTAAAATTAGCAGAAGGGAACTAAATTTTCCTCTTTGCATGACCAGTTCTCATTGCCCACTCTCCGATTAACCAGGGAGACTGGTCATGGAAAAGCATTACTGTAGTCCAAGCCTTCAGCTATCGCACTGCTACAGTGCCTTGAAAAAGTATTCACACCCCTTGAAATTTTCCACATTTTCTCATGTTACAACCACAAAAAGTAAATGTATTTTATTGGGATTTTATGTGATAGACCAACACAAAGTGGCACATAATTGTGAAGTGGAAGGAAAATGATAAATGGTTTTCAAAATGTTTTATAAAATAAATATGTGAAGTGTAGGGGGTACATTTGTATGGCGCCCCCCCGAGTCAATACTTTGTAGAACCTCCTTTTGCTGTAATTACAGTTACAAGTTTTTTTGGGGATGTCTCTACCAGCTTTGCACATCTAGAGAGTGACATTTTTGCCCATTCTTCTTTGCAAAGTAATAAACCAAAATGGTCGCGCTGATCAAATCAAGTGAAACAACCATAAAACCAAAACCTTAAAATGCTGTAAATCACTAGAGTGTAAAAATATCTTTTACTGAGGAGTGGCTTCCGTCTGGCCACTCTACCATACAGGCCTGAATGGTGGAGTGCTGCAGAGATGGTTGTTCTTCTGGAAGGTTCTCCTCTGTCCACAGAGAAACGCTGGAGCTCTGTCAGTGTGACCATCGGGTTCTTGGTCACCTCCCTGACTAAGGCTTGTCTCCCCCGATCGTTCAGTCAGGCCGGACGGCCCGCTCTAGGATGAGTCCTGGTGGTTCCAAACTTCTTCCATTTACAGATGATGGAGGCCACTGTGCTCACTGGGACCTTCAATGCAGCAGAAATGTTTCTGTACCCTTCCCCAGATCTGTGCCTTCATACAATCCTGTCTCGGAGGTCTACAGACAATTCCTTGGACGTCATGGCTTGGTTTGTGCTCTGACATGCACTGTTACCTGTGGGACCTTCTATAGACAGGTGTGTGCCTTTCCAGATCATGTCCAATCAACTGAATTTACCACAGGTGGTCTCCAATCAGGTTGTAGAAACATCTCAAGGATCATCAGTGGAAACAGGAGGCACCTGAGCTCAATTCCGATTGTCATGGCAAAGGCTGTGAATACTTATGTACATGGGAATTTTTTCTTTTTTTTTTTTTAATTTATAATAAATTGCGCAAATATTTCAAACAAGCTTCTTTCATATTGTCATTATGGGGTATTGTTGGTAGGATTATGAGGAAAATAGTGAATTGAATCCATTTTGGAATAAGGCTGTAACATAATAAAATGTGAAAAAAGTGAAGCGCTGTGAATACTTTCCGGATGCAGTGTAAAGAGGCCTTCTTACCCCATCGCTGTGATCCCACACTTACCTAGCAGCAACAAACAGCTGGGGTAAATGAGCAACCTATAGTAGTAGCTGTCAGTGGTCAGACCCTTCATCTGTAACCATTCCCCCACCCAGCAGATGATCGATACGAAAGCTAGACTTTCTGTCCTTTGTATGAATCTTACATTTCAGGGTTTTTTGCCGCACTGTAATAACCTTTATTATGGGATAGCTTGTTTGCTTGCAGACTTCACATAAACTTTTCTTGGAGACTTCACATAAACTCTGAATTCACGTAAAATGTGATTAAAAACACACAAACTTCCTAAAGGCTTAATATTTAAAGTGATACTAAACACACACTGTTTAATTTTACATTTTACCTTCCATTTCTGTATGTGGATAAAAATAAATGATTAATATCAATAAACTGTTTTACATTTTAATACAAATATATATTTGAAATCAAATCTTTATTATTTTTTGACAATAACATGGTTTGGGTGGATTTCTTCCAGTCACAGGCTGTGTTACGCCCCTCCAACCTGTGTCTTAGCATAAGAAGGAGGTGAAGACTCCATTAACCTACATGTAATATCCCCCCCCCCCCCAATTTTGTTTAGCTGATTAGTGGGCATGGAGGAGGGAGGGAGTGGGCAGTCATTTATCACTTTGTATACGCCCACATGTGTGACTCTATAGTCACATGGGCTGCTCAGATGTGATAGGGAAGAAAATGCTGAGCATAAAAACTCACTGAAAACTGAGCATGTGCAGAGCTGCCAACACTGCTCTGAAAAATCCCTAGCTGCATTGGGGACATGGACAGAAGGGGGAGATCAGCAGGATCAACCAGTTTTTTTGCAGAATACAGTAAACAAATCTCATAGTGACTGACTGAGTATGAACAGCATGTAATACACCATTTATTGATAGTTTTATATGATGTGGGTTTAGTGATACTTTTTAAACTGTAACAGTGATTTCTTTCTCTATGTAGTCCGTAAACTTTCCTCTCTGGTGACAGATACACTGTTAGGTGCTGCTGTTGCAGGTTGGACTATGCACAGACCATAATACTAACCTTGGACAGATTTGTCCTTGATCTGATTGTTGTTGTATCTGTTGATTGTCTGATACTTACTTCTATCAGCAAACGTGGAGTCTCGTCTGGAAAAAAAGAACGGAACAGCGACTCAGTACCTGCAGATCTGCGACAGTATCGCCACCAGCAGAGCCCTGAAACAGAAAGCCAAGAAGAGGAGGCGAGGGGACGCCAGGCAATGGCAGACGGGTAACACACCCCAATCTCTTCTCATTGTATGTGGTCTTCCGGGAGGTTAGCAAAATGTTTATGTGGTCTCTGAGGGGTTGGTAAATCTTTATGTGGTCTTTGTGGTTGTTAGGGAATGTTTATGTGGTCTCTAGGAGGGGCTGGTTAATCTTTATGTGGACTGGGGGGGGGGGGGCGATGACTTTAGGCGGGAGGAGGATGAAGCAAAGTCAGACTGTCATAAGCTCATCGCTGCGCTGCTCCTCCTTCTCTGTCCAATCACAGGCTGGGGGTGGTTCCATGAAAGCTGGGTTCAGAGGAAGTCATACATACTAGGGGGAGTACAACTGGGGGGGATCCATAGTGGAGAAGGATCTGGGTGTTCTGGTAGATCATAAGCTCAATAATAACATGCAATGCCAAGCTGCGGTTTCCAAAGCGAGCAAAGTCCTTTCTTGTATTAGGAGAGGTATGGACTCCAGAGAGAGAGAGATATAATTTTGCCCCTCTGTACAAATCATTAGTAAGACCTCATCTGGAATATGCAGTTCAGTTTTGGGCATCAATTCTCAAAAAGGATATCGGGGAACTGGAGAAAGTGCAGTGAAGGGCAACCAAACTGATAAGAGGCAAGCAGGAGCTCACCTATGAGGAAATATTAGAGGAACTGAATTTATTCTCTCTTGAGAAGAGGAGATTAAGGGGGGGATATGATCACCATGTATAAATCTATAAGGGGTCCATATAGTGAGCTTGGTGTTGAGTTATTCACTTTACGGTCAACACAGAGGACAAAGGGGCACTCTATACATCTGTAGGAAAAAAGGTTTCATCTCCAAGTACGGAAAGGTTTCTTTTCTTCACAGTAAGAGCTGTGAAAATGTGGAATAGACTCCCTCCAGAGGTGGTTCTGGCCAGCTCAGTAGATTGCTTTTAAGAAAGGCCTGGATTCTTTCCTTAAATGTACATAATATAACTCACATTTATAGGTAAAGTTGATCCAGGGAAAATCTGATGGCCTCTCGGGGGATCAGGAAGGAATTTTTTCCCCTGCTGTAGCAAATTGGATCATACTTTGCTGGGGTTTTTCGCCTTCCTCTGGATCAATTGTGGGTATAGGATTGTGTATATGGGATGTATGATATTATTATTTATTTATTTATTTATTTTTATGGTTGAACTAGATGGATTTGTGTCTTTTTTCAACCTGATTAACTATGTAACTATTTGAATCATGCTGGCTGTCATTCAGCCAGAAATCTGAGGATATCTAGTGGTGGAAAAGAAGTACTGTAGGTGGCAACACCGGACTAAAGGTGGACATTGTAGCAAAAATTGCTTTTTATTTTATCCATTTTATTTTTTAACCTTTTGTTTTTGACTGGAATCCTTCTTTAAAAAATAGCCCAGCATTAAAGTAAATTACTTTTGCTGCAATACTCTCCTTACATCTAGCTCTGTCCGCTGCAGAAATCTCTCTTTGCCACTAGATAGCACTCCTCTTTTGAGTTAAATGATGACCATTGTCATTTAACCCCACGTCCTGTGAGCCCAGGCTGTCGAGGGCACCCCCCCCCCCACCCAATTGGTTGGGTCATCACAGCAGCCTGGGCTCACAGTCCTACAGCACAGAATGTCCTTATGTAATCAACATTCTTTGCCGTAATGACCACAAATTGACCATCCAAGTGGCGGAGACAAGGAAGGACTGAATTGACCTGACAAATTGCAGCTGAAACCTGAAAATCTAAATATGATTTGTGGCAATGAGGGCAATAAGCCAATACAGACCTTTCACATTATGATGAGGTTCCTGATGATTCACAAATGCAAACTATTGTTTCTAATCTGATCAACGAGGAACACTCTGTTGTGCTTTTAGAGCACGTATCAAACACAGGGCCCATGGGCCGAATGCTGGCCACCAGCTGATTTAAAGTGGAGGACCACCCTAAAATAAAAAATAGCATGAAAAATCTTTAAAAAAATAAAAAAAAAAACATTTGAAAAAAATTTTTTTTTTAAACTTACTTGAACCCTTGTTGCTAGGCAGTCTTGCTAATTTGCCTCTTCCTATTCCGCGGAATGTCCTGCTCCTCAGTGAGCGGCCCCGTTGCCTTCTGGGTACTGTGTGTGTTCCCAGAAAACCACGGGGCCATTCACAGAGCGCCGCGCAGTAGCAAACTGGCAGTGAAGCCGCAAGGCTCCACTGTCTGTTTCCCTTAGTTAGGATGGCGCGCCGGCACCCAAGAGCGAGGGACGGGTTCGGCCTCGGGCGGCCGACATCACGGGCAGCCAGGACAGGTAAGTGTACTTATTTAAAGTCAGCAGCTACAGTGTTTGTAGCTGCTGACTTTAAAAAAAAAAATTTCCTGGCCGTAATCCCGCTTTAATGTGGCCCTCGCACCTCTCCTGCAGCTGCGGCACCTCCCTCATCTCCACCCCCACCTTGTGTCAGCAGTGGGCAGCAGAGAGGAGGACAGAACTCCTCCACCAGGTCATGCAGGCGCGGAGAGGCTCGTCTCTGTCTAACAACCTCCCCATCTCAGGAGTCGGCAGCAGAGAGGACAGAACTTCTCTGTCAGATCCCGTTCTTCTCCATCATGCAGGCATGGAGAGGCTCGTCTCTGCCTAACTCACCCCCCCCCTCCCCATCTCTGGAGTCGACAGCAGAGAGGAGGACAGAACACCTCGGCTATAGATCCTGCGCCTCTTGGTACAGCCACAGCACCCCCTCGTCTCTGCCTCCCCTGGTCTCAGCATTTAGCAGACTCTGACAGCTGACTCCAGCTCTCCTTTGGTTCTCCTCCAGACCCTGCACTTTCTGATTCCCAACTCTGCCCCTAGCTTCTTCCTGGTAGCAACACAAGGTAAGGGGAATGCACTTTGATGTAAGGGAGGGTGGGGCTTTTGACCTCTGATGTAAAAGGGGGGGGGGGGGTTGCTGTGAACATCTAGTCATCTATCCTGACACCCCTATTCTAGAGCACCAACCTGCAGTACCAGGTATAGAGTCTTTTGGAAATGGACACAAGAAGGTGCAGCCAGTCAAGTGTTTATTAGTAAGAAAGTGATTAATCCACTCACATTTAGTAGAATAAAATAAGGCATGTCATCAGTGCAAAAGCTGTCATCACAGGGACCCAAGCCAAGCAACAGCAATCCAGGGCAATGTAGTGCACAGCCGCCAACAGCAGAAAGAACTACAGTAGCACCAGAGCCAATGTGACAGCGAGGGAAAGTTCCTTAAAGATGTCAGACGCAGAGGTGTGAAAAGGGCCATGGCTACGCATTTCAAGGTGGTAACGCCTCTTTGTCAAGTCTCTTGTCAAGAGACTTTTGGAGCTCATGCTAAAAAAAAAAAAAAAAAAAAATTCCCTATATCATCTGTACTTGAAAAGTTTTTCTTTGAGGACTAATTTCCAGGCTTCCTCTTGAAGCATTTTCCCTTTGATAGAGAATTCCTTGACAGAATGGTACGTACCTTGTATGGACCTTCCAGTTCTTCACATTAACAGAAATCTCAAGATGCTAAATCAGCCCCCAAATAGTCCTTCTTTCAACCATCATGCCTCAGTTTTTTGCTAATGTCGTAGAAGGTTGGACACCTTTTTCTACATCTTCTCTAGAGGAAAACTCTATATTTTTACTGTGAATTTTTTCTCTTCCAATAAACTAGCGATACAATGCCAATATTTTCACTTTGGTAATTTCAATCAAGACTCTGGTGCAGCTGTGCATGATAGCAAATCAGCTTCTATCTTCAGCTTGTTCAGTAAGGCCCCTTTCACACTACTGTGACTTCAAAGTCACTCATTTTTGCCTCGATTTAATGGACGCCATTTTGCCGTGATTTCAGGGAATGCCTGTGTAACTCTCATTAAAGTCGGACCAAAGTAGTGCAGAGACTACTTAGAAGTTGGCATGACTTGAAGCCGTACTAATATGAATGGTTGTCATTGGAAATCACGGGGAACGACTTGTCATGCGACTTTGCAGCCCCAATTCGTATGACAAGTCGTACAAGTGTGAAACGGGCCTTAAGCTTTGGCAATAAAAACTGTAAGCTGATTGGTTTCTATGCACAGCTGCACTCTCCAGTTTTAGTAAATAACCCCCATAGTCTCTTCGGAGCAGCTATCTGGACCAGCGAATCTTCAGCAATAGTTTTGAAGGCCATACTTGAACCCTGTTGGATGGAAGATTGCTGGGCTAGCCTGGAATGTGACTTTAGTGCACTGGGCTTTGCTTGTGGCACTTTCCAGGCCTTTGTGCATTGTGGTAGCCGTGGTGTGCTTTCCAGGTCCAGAGTCGTGACACAGTCTCTAGTAGTCCAGAGAATGGACAGTCTCTAAAGACTCACTCTGAGAATAATTCCTCTAGATACAGCAAAGACATTTTGGTATATGTAGAGTACACCAAACTCTGCGCCTGTGGATGCGCTCCTTTTATGTGGTGAAGCTGCTAAGCACCTCCTATTGTCCTCATGGGCAGTAGTACTCATAAACTTGGTGCTGTGCCTCATACACTCCATTGTGCTGACTTTCCAACTTTAAAGGAGAAGTATGGGAATCTGGTTTGCCCATATTTATAGTTACCCAGGTGGATGCAGCAATGGTCCGATGCTGCATTTGTCCCCCCGGCGCCTCTTCACTGAGTACCGAGCGATCGAACATCGCTGATGGCTCGGTTCTCTCTTCTCCCCGAGAAGAGAGCTGCTGCCTGTCAGTCAGCATCTCTCCTGCTCTGCTCCTTCATGCTCACTGGAGCGCTGAGCTGTGGAGGGACGGGAGCGCCTGTCTCAGGCTCTCAGCGGCTCGCTGAGAGCCTGAGACAGGCATCAGTCCAAGCACCTAGCAGATCCAGACTCCCAGAGTCGTGATGACGTGGTGCTTGGACTGACTCCAGTGATGTCAGCAAAGAGCGGACTTCAGACCGCTCTCTGCTGAAAACGGGTCACAGGAGTGCAAAATTATGTGCTGCATCCACCTAGGTAAGTGTGATTCTAAATAAAAACAAAAAACATCTCTTTTAAAGTGCAATAAAAATCAAGTGTCCAGCCACTATATTTTTCTCCAAAGAAGTCCTTCAAAGTCCATTCCTAGATCCCAAATTCATAATCGACTATAAATTCATCCAATAGTATGAAGTGCTCTTGTGCTATCTCAAAGTGCTCTCTTCCAGTGCTTCATCCACCAAACAGAATAGTGATTATGTTCACCTCCAACCCTTCACCCATAGTGGGCGCCATTTACCAGATTTGATGCTATACTATCTCCATTGTTCGCTTCCTCCTCTACCACCGCTCCCCTTCTCCCAGGCAGCAGTGGCAGCAGAGTGTACAGGAGTTGTGCCACAGAAAGGAACTGAGAACCACGCCAGGGCAGACTGAATCTCATGTCAGGAGCAGCGTATTGGAAGAGCAGCGGACCAGACCAGGTCTTGGTATATGGCCTTTGAGCACTGAGTTCTGCATTGTAGCCCCTCCAAACCCTGTGTGTGGTGCTACTTAGCCGCAGAGTGTTCCCTAGATCTAGAGTAGTGGCACAGCCTCTGTTATGACCCAGTCTTTGGTGTGACCCAGTCTCTGAAACCTCTCTGTCAGCGAGCTTCTGAATGGGACAAAGTCAACCTAATCTGTGTTCTTCGGGCACTGGACACTGCATTATGATGCCTTCCAGACCCTTAAATTTTGTATTAGACTGATTTCCAGGCTGAGAGACCTGGCACAGCCTGTGGGTAGACCCGGTCTCTGCAGTCTTACTCTTTATGGAACTCTGTAGTTACTGTTTCTCCGCAATGTAACCCTAAGGATTCATGTACACGGGACGTTTTTACAACCTCTCCTGAACGATTTACCTTGACAGATAGTAACCCACGTTTAAAATGTCAGTTTTGCCGCGTTTACATGGAGCGTTTAGCGGCATTTGCGTTTAGAAGCGTTTTAAAATAATATATATATGTGTGTGTATGTGTGTGTGTGTATATATATATATATATATATATATATATATATATATATATATATATGTGGAAAAAAAAATTATATATATATTTATTTTATTTTTTTTTTCAAAATCAATCAAAAACGCCTGTAAACAAAACGCAGCTAAACGCGAGTTACCACATTTAGCCGTGTTTAGCGCTTGAAATGCCTCTAAACACAGCTTCTGAACCCATTTTTTTTGCGTTTCAAAAAAAGCCTCTAAACTCAACTGCCTAGAAACGACTGTAAACGACCCTGTGTACTGATAAGATAACACAGAGGAGAGTTCAGCAGCAGTTAAAAAAAAATGCCCAACTGCTCCTAAATGTCCTTGCGGTAATGGCCATTGCTACCAGTGTGTGTTATTGCACGAAGAGGAGTTTACTATTCCTTGGCACCTTGTGTTTGCACCTTGACGTCCTTTGCACACAGAAGAAAGGACCGTATTGCCGTTTTGCACTAACTTTTTTGCACTCTGCACTGAGAGACTGTTTGCTGGTTTTTGCACACTTTATTTTGCATTTTGCGCATTTATATTTGCGCTCCTCGTATTTACAGAAGAAATATTCTAGTGTCTCAACATCATTTATTTTGCACTTTGAAACCAGTCACTTTACAACCCACTGTGGATATTGTTTACATTATTGATCTATTTTTGTTCATTTATTTATTAATTTGCATGTGCACTGCTAGCTTTAGCAGTACACTTTTTTTTTTTTTTCTTCAGAAGAATTATTGTTGTGTTTTCACATTATCTATTTTGCACTTTGTTACCAGTCACTTTACCACACACACTGTGGTTATTATTTACACTGTTGATTTATTTGTACTGCTACCTTTAGCAGTATTCTTTCTCTGTCCTTATCAGTAGCCTTTATACCTCTGCTCAAGCCTAAAACCTGTACTGTGTCTTCCAGGCCTTTGATAGCCACTTCTGACTTTTTGTCAGTCTGTGAAAGATTAATGGGACACAATCCGCTTGCAGAAATGTAATGTTTGCCCCATCTACAGCAGAACCTTGATCTGACCCTTAATCTGACCCTATGGGGCTCCTATTGTTATATTACAATCAGAATCTTCATAGCCAGCGTCTTTAGAGTCTGTATTTGGTCAGGTTCCTGATCACTTAGAAATGCAAACTATTGCTTCCAATCTGATTGATGCTGCACATTCTGCTGTGCATCTAGACGGTCAACCTTCAGTACCAGGTACAGAATATTTTGGAGCTCATGCTACCGCAAAAAAAACATCCCCTACATAATCTGTACTTGGAATGTTTTTCTTTTGAGAACTGGAAACTTCCAATCCAATCATGGCTTCCTTCTGATGCATTTCTCTTTTATAGGGAATTCCTTGACAAGTGCTCCTTACCTTGTGTAGACCTTCTGGTTTTTCACCTTAATGGACATCACAATGGTTCATGAAGCCTTTACTTTTTAGTGACTTCACTGAGTTGGACTTACTATTTAAAGGCTAAGTTCACGTTTTTTTCACCTTTTTAAAATTCCAGCTCCCCTATGTACCAGTATAGCATTAATGTACTTATTTTGCTATAATAAGCTTTCCATTTATTCTACACAAACTTACCTCACTGCCTCATGGCTGTTTGAAAACACTTCTCCATTACTTCTGCCTTACTTCCTGGACAGACTTTAGGTCATGACACAGGAAGGAGTTGACCAGCTGACCTCATTAGCACATACAATGGGGACGGAAAGTATTCAGACCCCCTTAAATTTTTTCACTCTTTGTTATATTGCAGCCATTTGCTAAAATAATTTAAGTTCATTTTTTTTCCTCATTAATGTACACACAGCACCCCATATTGTAAACACAGCACCCCATATTGTAAACACAGCACCCCATATTGTACACACAGCACCCCATATTATACACACAGCACCCCATATTGTACACACAGCACCCCATATTGTAAACACAGCACCCCATATTGTAAACACAGCACCCCATATTGTACACACAGCACCCCATATTATACACACAGCACCCCATATTGTACACACAGCACCCCATATTGTAAACACAGCACCCCATATTGTACACACAGCCCCCTATATTGACAGAAAAACACAGAATTGTTCACATTGTTGCAGATTTATTACAAAAGAAAAATTGAAATATCACATGGTCCTAAGTATTCAGACCCTTTGCTGTGACACTCATATATTTAACTCAGGTGCTGTCCATTTCTTCTGATCATCCTTGAGATGGTTCTGCACCTTCATTTGAGTCCAGCTGTGTTTGATTATACTGATTGGACTTGATTAGGAAAGCCACACACCTGTCTATATAAGACCTTACAGCTCACAGTGCATGTCAGAGCAAATGAGAATCATGAGGTCAAAGGATCTGCCTGAAGAGCTCAGAGACAGAATTGTGGCAAGGCACAGATCTGGCCAAGGTTACAAAAAAAATTCTGCTGCACTTAAGGTTCCTAAGAGCACAGTGGCCTCCATAATCCTTAAATGGAAGACATTTGGGACGACCAGAACCCTTCCTAGAGCTGGGCGTCTGGCCAAACTGAGCTATCGGGGGAGAAGAGTACAATGTACAATGTATATGTAAAGCGCTGCGTAAATTGACGGCGCTATATAAGTACCTGAAATAAATAAATAAAAATAAAAGAGTCCACCAACGTTTACCATCCAACCTGACAGAACTGGAGAGGATCTGCAAGGAGGAATGGCAGAGGATCCCCAAATCCAGGTGTCAAAAACTTGTTGCATCTTTCCCAAAAAGACTCATGGCTGTATTAGATCAAAAGGGGCTTCTACTAAATACTGAGCGAAGGGTCTGAATACTTAGGACCATGTGATATTTCAGTTTTTCTTTTTTAATAAATCTGCAAAAATGTCAACAATTCTGTGTTTTTCTGTCAATATGGGGTGCTGTGTGTACAATATGGGGTGCTGTGTGTACAATATGGGGTGCTGTGTGTACATTAATGAAGGAACAAATGAACTTAAATGATTTTAAAAAAAGGCTGCAATATAACAAAGACTGAAAATTTTAAGGGGGTCTGAATACTTTCCCACCCCACCGTACCCTGCATCATCTATCCTCTGACTGGTCAACTCCTTCCTGTGTCATGACCTATAGTCCAGGAAGTAAGGCAGAAGTAATGGAGCAGTGTTTTCCAACAGACATGAGGACAGGGAAATAAGTGTGTGTAGAATGAATGGAAATTTTATTTTTGCAAAATAAGTACATTAATGCTATATTGGTACATAGGGGAGCTGGATTAAAAAAAAAGGTGAACTTGGCCTTTAGGTCTGAAATAGATTTTACTGGAATACTCTCCATCCTCTCATGGTGATGTTGTTACTTTGTGAGACCATGATTCAGTCCAAAAAGGACTGTTCTAGCACAGGGCAAGATCATTGAGTCTTGGTACTTCTTCAGAAAATGTATGAAGTGCTCTCCTTTAGTTGTGATAGTCTCTCTTAGAGGCATCTAAGTTGGGGTTTCAGAGGGCAGTTTTGGCTTTTCGTATGGGCCTTGGACACAGAAAATGATGAGATATAACTATCACAGTCTTCACTGACTATTACTCTACTAATTTGAAGGAGTTCAGAGTCTGGCTCCTGCTTTTGCCACAAATATTAAAACCACAAGTCTTCTTCAGAACTTCACCCCCACTATATTTAGTATTTTATTTTTCTTTGAGTCTCAAGGATACTTCCTGCCTATTGGTTTGGTTATTCAGCTTTATTGCTTCCTCTCTAGACCCTAACTCATTTACTAACTCATTTTGAGTTTTTTTACGCTATACTCTCAATTGTTTTTTGGATTCCTCATTCCTTTAAACCTCTGCTTCCTATGATGGCAGGAGTCTATATTGTGCAAAACTATCCAGCTTTTTATTTCCACTCCTTTCAAAGAAGCCTACGAGGTCCTAGATCAGCCTTTCTCAACCTTTTCAACACAGAGAGACCCTTGAAATACCTTTCCAGTCTCAGGGATACCCTGCTAAAAATGACTATATCTACAACTCATACATTAGTGTGATGGTCAGCAGGAACAATTCTCGTTACACTTGTGGTCATTGGGAATAATTACCCCCTTACAGCTAGCTAAAAAGATCAGTGTTGTCACTCAAGGAACCCCTAGCAACCTTTGGAAGAACCCTAGGGTTCAATGGAACCCTTGTTGAGAAACCCTATTCTAGATGATTGTATCTGTTAGAGTTTAGGTAGAGACGAGCCTCTTCATGGTTGCGCAGGATCTGGCAGTTCTGTCCTCTCTGCTGCTGGCTGCTGAGACAAGGTGGGGGCAGGGATGAGGTGCCGCAGATGCAGGAGAGGTGCGAGGGCCACAGGAAATGGCCTGGTGGGCCGGATTTGGCTCATGGGCCTTGTGTTTGACATATATATATATATATATATATATATATATATATATATATATATATATATATATAGTAGGTAAAGGCACTAGGTAAATTGTCTATATACTGTAATTGAAAGAATTGAAACCTGAAGCTTATTTTTTTTTTTTTTACTTTAGTGACATTTTAATCTTCTCTCCATTTTACACAGCTGTCATCATCGGCCCCGATGGTCAGCCACTGACCGTGTACCCGTGTCACATCTGTGGTAAGAAGTTTAAATCCAGGGGGTTCCTGAAAAGGCACATGAAGAATCACCCCGACCACCTTATAAAGAAGAAGTACCAGTGTACGGACTGCGATTTCACCACCAACAAGAAAGTCAGTTTCCACAACCACCTGGAGAGCCACAAGCTGACCAGCAAAACGGAAAAGCCTCACGAGTTCACGGAGTACACGCGCCGCTACCGCGAGGCCAGCCCGCTCAGCTCCAACAAACTCATCCTGAGGGACACAGAGCCTAGACTGCACAAGTGCAAATACTGCGACTACGAGACAGCCGAGCAGGGGCTCCTCAACCGCCATCTGCTGGCCGTACACAGCAAGAACTTCCCACACGTGTGCGTCGAGTGCGGAAAGGGCTTCAGACACCCCTCCGAGCTGAAGAAGCACCTTAGGACCCACACGGGAGAAAAGCCTTACGCGTGCCATTTCTGCGAGTTCCGTTGCGCCGACCAGTCGAACCTAAAGACGCACATTAAAAGCCGCCACGGCACGGACTTGCCGTTCAAGTGCGAGCAATGCCCCCAGGCGTTCAGCGACGAGAAGGACCTTCTGCGCCACGCCGAGCTCTTTCAGGGCCACAAAACCCACCAGTGCCCCCACTGCGACCACAAGAGCACCAACTCCAGCGACCTGAAACGCCACGTCATTTCTGTCCACACCAAGGATTTCCCCCACAAGTGCGATGTGTGCGACAAAGGCTTCCACCGCCCCTCCGAACTCAAGAAACACAGCGAGACGCACCAAGGCAAAAAGGTCCATCACTGCCGCCACTGCGACTTCAAAACCCCCGACCCGTTCATTCTGAGCGGCCACATCCTGTCTGTCCACACGAAAGACTTGCCCTTCAAGTGCAAAAAATGCAAACGCGGCTTCCGGCTGCAACCAGAGCTCAAAAAGCACATGAAGACGCACAGCGGCAAAAAGGTCTACCAGTGCCAGTACTGCGAGTACAGCACGACGGACGCGTCCGGCTTCAAACGCCACGTCATCTCCATACACACCAAGGACTACCCGCACCGCTGCGAATTTTGCAAAAAGGGATTTCGACGGCCGTCTGAAAAAAATCAGCATATAATGCGCCATCACAAAGAGGTCCTTTTGTAATTGTGTTTTGTGTGTGTGGGGACGGGGGGGTGGGGGGGACGAGGAGAACGCTGCTCCGACGCACTTCATGCATGATAGAAAATGTAGCACTTTTTGTATGAAGGAATGGAGGGTACATGTAACGCCCCCCCTTACTTGAGGCCGTTGCACCTTTGCCAAATGCCGAAGAGGGCAACATAGAGGACTGCAGTCTCCTCAACATACAGCACTCAGAGAGGCCTCAGAGAAAGCCACAGTCACTTTTCTTTGATGTCTTTGGGACAGTGGCAGAACTACCAGGGTCGCAAAGGTTGCACTTGCAACTGAGCCCTGGCATTCCGCCACCTTGGGGGGGGCCCAAGATGTCAGGAAGGGAGCCAGCTGCGGAACATGTGAAGGGGTCCCGCAGCAGGACCATAATAAAGGGCCCCCGGGATCAGGGGGAAGGGCCTTGGTCTTGGATGGGAAGGGCCCTGGGGAAGCCGTTCATGGTTTCTTGCACTGGGGCCCTGAGGGTCCTAGTTACGCCTCTGCTTTGGGATCAATTTTAAGCCGATGTGTGTAGAGAACCTACAGTATTGATGATGGCCGCGCATATCGATGTGATCGTTCAGGCTGATCAAATCGATGAAAACTGCAAACCAGAGACCCATTCGGCGATCAATTTGGAGAGCTGTCAGCTCTGCCCGGAGTAATTGGTCGATTGCTTCTGATAGCTCTATGGGGCCTGCGTCAACGGGCTTTTGTTTCCATTTGTATACTTTAGAAGTATAGGCTCTCCTTTACCCCCCAGTATGCCTTTCAAAAAATACTGTCTAGTTCTCTCCAGTCCTGTAACGGTTATAATTCCTTTTAGAAGTCAATGGTATCTCAGCATTCTTTCGGCAACATGGATTGAGCCCCAGCCACTTCTCAGCACCTTCCCCTGTTCTTTGGAAGCTCCACAAGCCGGTTAGTAACGCAACACTTTAATGAAAAGCGAACTGCACTCACATAAAACCGGGTATAACAGGCACAACAGTAAGACAATCCCCACTGCTGGTACTTTCATCTCCCACCTGTAGTTAGTAAAGGATTACTTGTCTCTGCCCCTTGATAACACCAAATGCCAGACTCCCTCAGTCCCAACGCGTTTCAAAGCTTTCTTCATCAGGGGGTTTTGTATTTCCATAAAAGTCTATGGGAAGCAGATCAGAAGGGGGGGTCAACTGCAGGTCAAATGCACCCGTCAGTGAAAGTGAGGCTATCAGCCCAAAGCCCGTTGACACCGGTCCTAATAAATATCTGTGTACCAGAGAATGGATCATAATACAGATTGATTCTACAATTGGTTACTTTTATGACTGATTGATCATATTTTTAATCAATATTTTAAGTCAACTACAAGCCTGGAACGATGCTGTGTTGCAGCGTTTGATGGTTGACTGTGATCCGATGTAGCTAGAACGATCCGAAACAGCGACATGCGCGGCCATCTTTATAGAGCTCTCCGGTCCTCTGTGCCATCTTGTGCTGCCCGCTGCCTCACAGAAGGCGACAGGCGGCCATATAAATATTATGTTTTGATCGATCGATCTTTTCACTTTTGTTTGCACTTTGTTGTTTTGGCCCTTGGGTAGCGAAGGGTTAAGGACCAATGTCATATCATGACCGTTTTGACTTTTTTGATGTAAAACAGCGAAGCAATCAACTTTGTAAATGCTCTATATTACTGTATTGGTTGCGTATGTAGGCTTCCCCATTAGTAATACCGATAGGGGGGTACAGGCAGTACAACCGGTCCTGTTGTAGTGGGCCCAGGCCTCATCAGCTAAACAGGAGTGTGCCCAGAGCAGCTTTATTGTTTCTGCCTAAATTAATAAATAGATTTTTGTTAGACCACACCCCCACGCCTACTCGCTTACCAGGGCTTAAATTGCATATCCCTGGGGCCCCATCACATCAACAGAGGAGCCCAGGAGGTGGGAGAAGAGGAGGGACTTTTTTTTGGGGGGGGATATGCTGTTCCACCACAACTCAGGGGGGTAGAGGTGGGGTTGGGGGGGACCCTTTCAGGAAGGCTGTACGGGGGGAGCATGATTTCTAACAGCAGGCTTGAGCAGTATTCATGTACTGGGGCCCAAATGGGTCAGCAGTAGGGCCCGGTCTGTCAGGTAGACTGTATAGAGCCCCATTATTTGTAATGGTGGCCCTGCATAGCTATATTGAGGTTTTATAAGCAGGACTTGTCATTACTGGGCATTGCCGGCAGAAGGGGGTAGGAAGGGAAGGCAGTAAGCATAGCACTGAGCAATGTCGGCTGTTTCCATGCCGAGTGGAAGTGCCCATCTCCATCATATTGGAAGCAGGTGAGGAATCGTGGAGAAAAGGGAAGATGGAGGTAGGGGAGTGCTGTGTAGTAGTAGGGAAGGAGGGTGGTGCATTGGTCAGTAAAGGGGGGGCAGAGGGTGAGAGAAGGTGGGCGGACCGGCTCACCAGACTCACATCTCCCCTGTCCTAATGGTGGTAATAGATGTTGTACACCAATATACTTAGGGCTGAATTCTAGGGAAATGGGTGAAAAAGCAGCTGAAATACATAGATGTAAAATAAACTGCATGCCGAAAGATTTGAAATTCTGTTCAGCCAGTTTGGTGATCCCGCCAGGCAGTTCAGCCAGGTCCTTCTCCTCCAGTACAGTAATCGGAGAGCCTGTCTTTGGTCTGTGGTTTAGACAGTGAAGGAGTCTCCGTATACTGGTAAACTCAGCACTGTGCACAGGAGCTGCAGTACACTAGTGAACTCAGCACTGTGCACAGGAATTCCAGTACATTGCTAAGCTCAGCACTGTGCAAAGGAGCAACAGTACACTGCTAAGCTCAGCACTGTGCATAGGGGCTGCAGTACACTGCTAAGCACAGCAATGTGTACAGGAACAGCAGTACAGTGCTAAGTTCAGCACTGTGCACAGGAGGGACAGTACACTGCTAAGCTCAGCACTGTGCACATGAGATACAGTAAACTGCTTAGCTCAGCACTGTGCACAGGAGCTGCAGTACACTGGTAAGCTCAGCACTGTGCACAGGCAGGACAGTGCACTGCTATGCTCAGCACTGTGCACAGAAGCGGCAGTGCATTGCTAAGCTCAGCACTGTGCACAGGCGGGACAGTGCACTGCTATGCTCAGCACTGTGCACAGGAGCGGCAGTACATTGCTAAGCTCAGCACTGTGCACAGGAGGAACAGTACACTGGTAAGCTCAGCACTGTGCACAGGAGGGACAGTACACTGGTAAGCTCAGCACTGTGCACAGGAGGCACAGTACACTGGTAAGCTCAGCACTGTGCACAGGAGGGACAGTACACTGGTAACCTCAGCACTGTGCACAGGAGCGGCAGTACACTGGTAAGCTCAGCACTGTGCACAGGAGGGACAGTACACTGGTAAGCTCAGCACTGTGCACAGGAGGGACAGTACACTGGTAAGCTCAGCACTGTGCATCGGCGGGACAGTACACTGATAAGCTCAGCACTGTGCACAGGTGGGACAGTGCACTGCTATGCTCAGCACTGTGCACAGGAGCTGCAGTACACTGGTAAGCTCATCACTGTGCCCAGGCGGGACAGTACACTGGTAATCTCAGCACTGTGCACAGGAGCGGCAGTACACTGGTAATCTCAGCACTGTGCACAGGAGCGGCAGTACACTGGTAAGCTCATCACTGTGCACAGGGGCTCCAATACACTGGTAATCTCAGCACTGTGCACAGGAGTGGCAGTACACTGGTAAGCTCAGCACTGTGCACAGGTGGGACAGTACACTGCTAAGCTCAGCACTGTGCACAGGAGCTGCAGTACACTGGTAAGCTCATCACTGTGCCCAGGCGGGACAGTACACTGATAAGCTCAGCACTGTGCACAGGAGCGGCAGTACACTGGTTAGCTCAGCACTGTGCACAGGAGCGGCAGTACACTGGTAAGCTCATCACTGTGCACAGGAGTGGCAGTACACTGGTAATCTCAGCACTGTGCACAGGAGCGGCAGTACACTGGTAATCTCAGCACTGTGCACAGGAGTGGCAGTACACTGGTAAGCTCATCACTGTGCACAGGGGCTGCAATACATTGGTAATCTCAGCACTGTGCACAGGAGTGGCAGTACACTGGTGAGCTCAGCACTGTGCACAGGAGGCACAGTACACTGGTAAGCTCAGCACTGTGCACAGAAGCGGCAGTACACTGGTAAGCTCAGCACTGTGCACAAGAGCGGAAGTACACCGGTAAGCTCAACACTGTGCACAGGAGCGGCAGTACACCAGTAAGCTCAGCACTGTGCACAGAAGGGACAGTACACAAGTAAGCTCAGCACTGTGCACAGGGGCGGCAGTACACTGCTAAGCTCAGCACTGTGCACAGCAATTGCTCTAATTGGTCCATTGTGTTGGCCCCACCCGCTTCCAGTGTGCATACCGCTGTACTGGGATATCAAGACAGATGCAGGTACTTATAACATCTAACATCTGTATTTAAAAATACATTTCATGTGATTTTTTTTTTTTTTACATAAACCTATACCTGATTTTTTTGGTTAGTTTTAACTAATATAGATAACTTCTATACAAAGGCATATATAGTATTTACAAAGTTGATTGTTTCACTGTCAAGCCTTACTGTTTGATTTTGTCTGAAAGGCAAAATTAAACTTTAACAATTTGTTGCCAACTGACTTTACTGCCAACTTGATCAGTATAGGACTGAGATACTCAACCAGGAGCCTATAGATTTTGTGGAACTACAAGTCCCAGCATGCTTTGCAGTTCTCTGGCCATCCCGGAGTTAGCAGTCTCAGCCGTAAAAAGCTCTGCAGAAGTATAAAGTTAAAAAAAAAATAACATATTACGGTCTAAAATTCCTATTTTACTGTGTTTTTAAATATGAATATGATTGATCCTGGCAGCTTGGCAAAATCTAGTTTGCACTTTTATAGATTATCCTCAAAATTTATTTTCACTTTAAAATGTAGCGATTATTTTTTATCACCCAAGCTGAGTATTTTGTTATATTTCATGAGGGGTCCGGAGACGGAACTTTCCTGTTTTTATTTTTTAACTTCCTGATATCGCAACTTTTGTTTAGACCTTTTATGTCCCCGGAATCATTAATGGATGAAGCGAAAAAGTGACTATTTTGCTGATCTTCATAAGTAGGCTCCTAAGTTCCCCCCCCCCCGGACCCTAAACACAAAGGCGTTGTTTTATCTCGGCAAACATTTATGGTGCATTGCAAGCTTAGAGCAGCTTTCCTAAAGAAGTATCTTTTTTATGTACAAGATCGTTGTGGAATCCCCCAGGGAGGGGATAAAGTGCTCATAGGAACACCCATAAATTGGGCTTTAGCCTGCGGTGGAGCTGACAGACAGCAGATACTGAAAAAAGGTGCTTATATTGCGCAATACAGGCATAGATCAATGAAGAGGTTACTGTTCCTCACCTCCTCCACATGGTAGAGTAATGAGTGTCATTGAACACCAACTATATGTATATATCTGTCCACTCTTGCTCAACTCTACGATTAAGCCCAGCCTTGTGGGTGAAACGCATCCAGAGTACTCTGTCCCAGGCAGGGATCTCTGTCTTTGTCCAGATCAGGAAAGCTGTCCGCATTAGGCAATCTTATGGAGTGCAGTCTTCCTTTCTTCTTTGGACTTGTGTGGGGTGTAGGATGAGTCCCTGCTGGCATGCAGCACCCAGCCTTTCAGAAGGGTGACCCAATCTAAGACTCAGGAGCATTGCACTCCATAGAAAGTTTCCCAAACGAATAAGGAAAGTCAGCTTATGGTCACAGATTCTCTATGCCTCATTTACTAAATCTTAAGCTTACATTCAAAGCTTGACAGAGAAGCTAACGCGTTTCGCCTGATGTGGCCTTACTGCCAGCTATCTAACAAAAATGAATTTGTTCTTTCCAACATGGATGTAAAGGATATATTTCTACATTTGATGATTGTCTGTTTAACCTATCAATGGTTTTTATTGGGTAAAGTTGTGTATGAGTAAACCTGTCCTTTTTTATTGTTTAGGGCAAGGGTTTTTTAATGTGATTTTAGAGTAGTTACCAGATGGCTATGAATAAGGCGACGTCGGCCGAAACACGTTAGTGTCTCTGCCAAGCTTTGAATGTAAGCTTGAAGTCTTAAAGTGTTACTAAGCCCAGGAGCTTGCATTCACAATATCTGGTCTCCTAAGGCGACGTCGGCCGAAACACGTTAGTGTCTCTGCCAAGCTTTGAATGTAAGCTTGAAGTCTTAAAGTGTTACTAAACCCAGGAGCTTGCATTCACTATATCTGGTCTCGCACAGTACACAGAACATGGAAATTAAATTATTTTAGTAAATATAAACTGCTAAATACCTTTTCTCATCAGCAGTATATAGCAGTCTTGTGACTTCTATCAGTGTCTGGTTAAAGCTTGTAGGAGGAGTTTTCATTCTACTCTGACTGTCCTATGAGGTTGCAGAACCCCTGACCTTATGTTTGGACAGTGCTGATTGGCCCTGTGCTCATCACATGCACCCTTCCAAGAAAAAAAACCCCAAAAAAACTCTCTAGCAATACACACCAAACTGAGCATGTTCAGGGCGCCTCTGTTCTAGCGGGAGATGGTTTGGGGACTGGGGAAGAAGGGGAGGATCAGAGAAGACAGGATCAAACTACCTTTTTTACACAATGTAGAGGATTAACGCCTTAGGTTCCACAGAGAGTATAACAAGCATGCTTTACTGCATATACAGACTGATTTTACTGTTGTGGGTTTAGCATGGCTTTTTCTCTCAGAGAATAGGTGCAGGAACTCCCCCTGTCCAAGTCACCCCTTGTCTCCGCCCCCTACCCACCTCTGAGCACCGTTCCTTGGTTCCATCCCCTATAGACCTTCTTGGACCACCCCTGTTAGAGAATACAGAAGCATGTAACATTTGTGGTACTAAGTAATTTGTATGGAACTTGTTAATGATAACAAGCAGTAAAATAGATCCCCCTCAGCCAGCAACAATAGAACCACCCAGCTACAATAGGCCCTCAGCAGCAACAACAGATCTCCCTGCAGCCAGCATCAATAGACCCTCCAGCAGCTAGCAAAGATAAACCCTTCCCTCAACAGTAGATCCTTCCCAGCAATATAAGACCCACCCTCAGCAACAATAGATCCCCAGCAGCAATGGACTACCTACAGAGAAATATCTTCCTCAGCAAAAATAGACCCCCCTGCAGCAACAACCGATCTCCCCACAGCCAGCATCAATAGACCCTCCAGCAGCTAGCAACAATAAACCCTTCCCTCAATGTTAGACTCCTCCCAGCAATATAAGACCCACCCCCAGCAAGAATAGATCTCCCACCAGCAACAACAGACCCACCCCCCTCCTGCAAAAATATAACCCACTGCAGCACACCGCTACACCCCTTGCCATTACATACATTCAGTGCTGGAGGTGCCGCAACTGCGTTTCCTGCAGAAAAAAAAAGCCCTGGGGTTTAGTAACACTAATAAAGAAAGCAAAGATGTTCAGAGACCGCGTGCCATCTCTTTCTTTTCTCGTTGTGGATGATTGTCTGGCTGAGTAGGCACCGGTGTCCCTTGTTGATGGAATTAGGAGAACGAGCGTTCTCATTCTCTGATCCATAGAGAGTTACAGCCTGTACTCCTATTAAGAACTGAATTCAGCAATCCCAGACTGGACTTCAACAAAATGGTGGCCGTCTGTACACAGACACCAACTCCCCTGATGCATGAATGTGAATAAATCGAGGAAAAGTTGGGTTCAGCTCCTGTGCTCCATCTGCAGCGAACTCCTCAGATGCGTTTCGCCCTTTTCTTGGCTTAATTGTAGAGGCCTTGAAGTTTCCTAGAGCCTAACAAGCCCAGCCTGTCTGTCTTGCAACAGTCTGTTCACATGCTGATCCAACTGATACGGGTTTGGGGGCCATTCGGGCGGTTTCTATTTTCATTGGTTTGGAATCCCAGACTGGAGCTGAAGTGCTTTTAAAGAGCTTCAAGAAAGCTGCTCCTAGCTTGGTAAATCCTCTTTAGACCTGCAATTGCAAGCCAAAATTAAACAGCGCCTGGGTGTATAGACTTAAAGTGGTTGTAAACCCTCATATACACTATATTGTCAAAAGTATTGGGGCACATGAACTTTATTGGCATCCCAGTCTTAGTCCGTAGGGTTCAATATTGAGTTGGCCCACCCTTTGCAGCTATAACAGCTTCACCTCTTCTGGGAAGGCCGTCCACAAGGTTTAGGAGTGTGTCTATGGGAATGTTTGACCATTCTTCCAGAAGCGCATTTGTGATGTCAGGCCCTTATGTTGGACAAGAAGGCCTGGTTCACAGTATCAACTCTAATTCTTTCCAAAGGTGTTCCGTTGGGTTGAGGTCAGGACCGGCTCTCTATGTTCTATTGGGTTGAGGTCAGGACTCAGGTCAGGCCAGTCCAGTTCCTCCACCCCAAACTCGCAAATCATCCACACTATAATGCCAAAAGTATTGGGCCGCCCCTCCACATCATTTGGTGGAGGGGGGTTTATGGTGAGGGGTTGTTTTTCAGGGGTTGGGCTTGGCCCCTTAGTTCCAGTGAAGGGAACTCTTAAGGCGTCAGCATACCAAGACATTTTGGACAATTTTATGCTCCCAACTTTCTGGGAACAGTTTGGGGATGGCCTCTTCCTGTTCCAACATGACTGCGCACCAGTGCACAAAGCAAGGTCCATAAAGACATGGATGAGCGAGTTTGGGGTGGAGGAACTTGACTGGCCTTTCAGAGTCCTGACCTCAACCCAATAGAGCATAGAGAGCCGGTCACAAACTTATACCATGCAAATTGGATGCAGGGAAACCCGCATCTAATTCGCATAATGCCCTGTACACGCGGTCGGATTTTCCGATGGAAAATGTGTGATAGGACCTTGTTGTCGGAAATTCACAATTTGTGTAGGCTCCATCACACATTTTCCATCGGATTTTCCGACACACAAAGTTTGAGAGCTTGCTATAAAATTTTCCGACAACAAAATCCGTTGTCGGAAATTCCGATCGTGTGTACACAAATCCGACGCACAAAGTGCCACGCATGCTCAGAATAAATAAAGAGATGAAAGCTATTGGCCACTGCCCCGTTTATAGTCCCGACGTACGTGTTTTACGTCACCGCGTTCAAAATGATCGGATTTTCCGACAACTTTGTGTGACTGTGTGTATGCAAGACAAGTTTGAGCCAACATCTGTCGGAAAAAATCCTAGAATTTTGTTGTCGGAATGTCCGAACAAAGTCTGACCGTGTGTACGGGGCATTAGTGTGAACCCAGCCTAAATCAGCTGGAGATCCCACCCCTGTCACCATTTTTCTCTTGGTGTCAGGAAAACTTCTCAGAAGTGATTCATGCTGATAGCAAAGGAAGGAGGCAGCAGACAGAAATGGCACTTACTGCTCTGGCCAAGACAAGTACACACTATAGAGGGATATGCTTTGTTCATATTTCATGTCTAAGGTTTACAACCACTTTAAAGGGGACTTACTTGGCCTTCAGGTTCTAGAGAGTTTTGAAGGCTGCTGGTCGTCGCTCTGTTTTAGGAGAAAAGATATGCCGCACTTTGGCTTGGATGGGGAAGGTGCGGTTATGCTACTTGTTCCTCCGGCGTTCTCTTTAATTATTCAGGATCCTCCGCTAATGACGGGAAAATGCAGGAACAGGGAAGGAAGAAACTCAAAAAGTTGGAGACGCTTCCTCCCAACCAGCTATCCTCCCAGAGGTCCGTTTTGGATGGAATTTCTTGCATTCCAGTTCCATCGAGTCATTCCTGCTGACATATACAAGTTGTATTACAAAGATATATAAGCAGCCTGTGCTGTCCGGGATCAACTCGGTTTTTTTTAAAACAATTTGTGCCTGAAAGTTTTATTTCAGCGACTGCCCCGCCGCTGCAAGACATTTCCCGTTCCTTCTGAGTCCAGGACTGGCGGTGGAGTAAGAAGAATTTCTGCAAAGTGTTTACATAGCTGCTAACACACAGGCGTGTATAGGAGGATTCAGTGTTCACGCTCTTCTAATATTGGAGGCCACGGTGCTAGAGATACAAGGGAACTGTGCAAGGAAAATCCCTTTTTTGTTACTGTTCCGGTTTAATGTTGTTTGTAGGCACCTGTTTTATTGTACGTACCCGTCTGTTATTATTTTGTTTTCATTTTAACTATATGTGTACATATATTATATCTATGGATGGAAAAAAAAAATAACCTTTAAATGTTTAGCACTTTTATCTTGGTATATATGTGCAGTTATGGGGATGGTTTGAATGCAGTCCACTGCCATGGAACACAATAGCAACTTCACCTGCAGATATTTTAAAGCTTTGGAGATGTTGTCTCTGGAAACGGCTGCAAGTTCCCTCATTTCTATGGTGTAAATTTATCTGCCATACTGCATTCCATTGGTCCTGCTGAGGGGCCAGGAGATAGCAAGATGGAGGATAATAACAGAAAGGGCTCTTAAGGGGGAACACGTGGCAGTTTTCAGAGTCAGATGTATGGATTGTTGGGGAGAAAGCTATTCTCTAAAACGTTGGTCTCCAATCTGCAACCCATGGGTACGGACCTTTGCTTGCTTTTATCTGGCCTTGGGGCACCATTCCTTTCACTGACTCCAACAGTGGGGCATAATTCTTCCCACTGATATCAGTGATGGGGAACTATTCCTTTCTCTGATACCAATGATGGGGCACTATTCCTTCCACTGACACCAACAGTGGGGCACTATTCCTTTCACTGACACCAACAGTGGGCCACTATTCCTCCCACTGATACCAATGATAAGAAACTATTCCTTCCTCTGACACCAACAATGGTTCACTATTCCTCCTACTGATACAAACAATGCAATAGTATTCCTTCGACACCAACAGTAGGGCATAATTCCTCCCACGGACACCAACAATGGTTCACTTTTCCTCCCACAGACACCAACAATGGTTCACTTTTCCTCCCACAGACACCAACAATGGTTCACTGTTCCTCCCACGGACACCAACAATGGTTCACTGTTCCTCCCACAGACACCAACAATGGTTCACTATTCCTCCCACGGACACCAACAATGGTTCACTATTCCTCCCATGGACACCAACAATGGTTCACTATTCCTCCCATGGACACCAACAATGGTTCACTATTCCTCTCACGGACACCAACAACGGTTCACTATTGCTCCCATGGACACCAACAATGGTTCACTATTCCTCTCACGGACACCAACAGTGGTTCAATATTCTTCCCACTGACACCAACAATGGTTCACTATTCTTCCCACTGACACCAACAATGATGCACTATTCTTTTAGCTGATATCAGTAGGGTACCATTCCTCCCACTGATACCAGTGATGGGGCACTATTCCTCCTACTGACCATGAGTACTATATAATTTTAGTCCCAGAGACCATCAAGCTTGAAGCATTTTTATCTCTGGCTGATGCGGCATTTTATACAGCCACTGGCCACCCTAATGTCTGAAGGACAGTAATCTGGCCCTTTGTTTAGAGAGTTTGGAGACCCCTTCTTAAGAGAAGGGTCGGCAACCTTTTATTCACACAGGAGCAGAGCAATTTTTAGGCATGTTTATTTGAGTTTTTTTTTCTTTTTTGCACAATAGGTCTGAAGAAAACACTTGATTTGAGAGTTTACAAGCATCCCAGCTGAAGCCTATGGGACCTAAAATGCCCAAATCTGCCTCAAAAGTAGCTCATGTATCTACTACATCAGATTTTGTGTGTTGAGAGTTTAAGAACTTTGTGCTTCGAGCTACAAAATGGTTAGGTGTGAATGGGGCCCCACTGTCAAATTACAAACATTAGTCAGCCAGAACATCATTGTATAATAGCATACCATAGACCCCAGATCACCCCAATTCCTGCACCTTCATCCCTGTGATCACTCACAATTCCAGCACCATCACACCCTCAGAGCATCCCAATTCCTGCACCTTCACACCTCAGATCACCCCAATTCCTGCACCTTCACACCTCAGATCATCCCAATTCCTGCACCTTCATCCCTGTGATCACTCACAATTCCAGCACCATCACACCCTCAGAGCACCCCAATTCCTGCACCTTCACACCTCATATCACCCCAATTCCTGTACCATCACACCCTCAGATCATTACAATTCCTGCACCTTCATCCCTGTGATCACTCACAATTCCAGCAACATCACACCCTCAGATCACCCCAATTCCTGTACCATCATCCCAATTCCTGCACCAGTTCCAGTCCTCAGATCACCCCAATTCCTGCACCTCCAAACCTCAGATCACCCCAATTCCTGCACTTTCACATCCCAGATCACCCCCAATTCATACACCATCAGACCTCGGATCACCACAGTTCCTGCACCTTCAGACCTCAGGTCACCCCAATTCCTGCACTTTCACATCCCCGATCACCCTAATTCCTGCACCATCACATCTCAAACTACCCCCAATTCATACACCATCACATCCCAGATCACCCCAATTCCTGCACCTTCACACCCCAGTTGCTGCACCTTCAGACCTCAGATCGCCCAAATTCCTGCATAATCACACCTCGGATCACCCAAATTCCTGCACCATCACACCTCAGGTCCCACCAATTTCTGCTCCATGGTGTGGGTCTGTCAGGGCACCCTGAATGTAATGCCGGGATCTGAACTGTACCATTGCCCATAATGGTACATAACAGAGGTCTTGGTTCACAGGTGAGGAGTGCAAGCACAGTAAAAGGTCTGAACATGCCATTTTTGGAGCAGTTAACTGTCATGGACTTTAGACCGAGCCGTCCAGGGTGATTGCACTAAGCACTTAGCATGCCTTTGATCATCTTGGCAACTTTGCAATAAACAGATTTGTATAGGAAACAATTTTAATGGTATTTGTGAATGCAGTTGTGATGTGGTTCATGTTCAGGGGGGGTTGTAGTTTCCAAGCATTTAAAGTTTTTCAGAATTATTTGTTTTAATCTAAATTCCAGTTCTCTGCACTATTCGGGTATTTCATACCCCATTGTGACTGGAAATTTTGTGGGCATGCAACTTGTATCCCTTTGCAAAAAAATTTCTGCTGACGCTAGGGAGATCTGGCTACCAGTCCTGCTCCGTGCATGTTCTATCTCAGCAGTACCTCAGACCTTGCCTGGTCCCATCATGATAAATGCAGAAAAACACAAGGATTCCTAGCTTAAATCCCTGCAATGTCGGTAGGTGTTTATTCAAAGAGCGCGATATACAGAAAGCTTGACATGCTTCACACAGTGCTTATAAAGTCTCACCTTATAAGGTCCTTTACCTTATGAGTAAGTGCTGATTATGTAAAATGCCTCCATGTTCTGTTCTCCTCAGTGGACACCTCATAGAATCTCCCATTCCTAATCTTGCATTAACCTTTTTACGACCTGGCCCTTTAAGACTTTTATGATGGCGGGTGGGGGCGGAGCTTAAGAGCATGTGATTGGCTGTCAGGGCTGTAACGTGATCCAAAAACTCCCGATCGCGGAGCTTTCGGTTAGGCACCGGTAACTGTGTTAGGAGCGCCACGCTCTTGGCACAGTTGTTTGGGCAGCAATTCGGCGCCAAGGGGTTAAAGGACACAGGATGAGTAATTTAGGCTCAGTGTTGTGAAAAAATGTTGGCCCCCTTCCTGGTTTTATTTTTTTGCATATTTCTCACACTTAAATGATTCAGATCATCAAACAAATTTTAATATTACTCAAAGATAACCGGAGTAAATAAAAAATTACGTTTTTAAATTATTATTTCATTTATTAAGGGAAGAAAGTTGTCCAAACCTGTCTGGCCCTATGTGAAAAAGTAATTGCCCCCTAAACCCAATAACAGGTTGTGCCACCCTTGGCGGCAACAACTGCAATCAAACATTTGCGATAACTGGCAATATGTATTACATCGCTGTGGAGGAATTTTGGCCCACTCTTTTTTTGCAGAATTGTTTTAATTCAGCCACATTGGAGGGATTTCCAGCATGAACAGCCTGTTTAAGGTCATGTCACAGCATCTCAATGGGATTTAAGTCCGGACTTTTAACTAGGCCACTCCAAAACCTTCATTTTGCTTTTTGCGAGCCACTCAGAGGTGGACTTGCTGTTGTGTTTGGGATCATTGTCCTGCTGCATAACCCAAGTGCGCTTGAGGTCAGGAACTGATGGCTGGACATTCTTCTGGTAGAGTGCAGAATTCATGGTTCCAGAAATGATGGCAAGTCGTCCAGACCATCAAACTTACCACCGTCATGTCTGACTGTTGGTATGATGTTCTTTTTATAAAATACTGTGTTAGTTTTATGCCAGCTGTAATGGGACGCACACCTTCTAAAAAGTTCACCTTTTGTCTCATCAGACCACAGAATATTTGCTGAAAAGTCTTGGGGGAAATCCAGATGCTTTTTGGCAAATGTGGGACGAGCCTTGTGTTTTTTTCGGTCAGCGATGGCTTTGGCCTTGGAACTCGCCATTTTTGCCTAGTCTCTTTCTTATTTTTGAATCATGAACACTGACCTTAACTGAGGCCAATGAGGCCTGCACTTCTTTAGATGTTGTTCTGGGTTCTTTGACCTCCTGGATGAGTTGTTGACGTGCTCTTGGAGTCATTTTGGTAGGCCGGCCACTCCTGGGAAGGTTCACCACTGTTCCAAGTTTTCTCCATTTGTGGATAATGGCTCTCACCGTGGTTCACTGGAGTTCCAAAGCCTTAGAAATTGCTTTGTAACCCTTTCCAGACTGATACATTTCAATTACTTTGATGCTCATCTGTTCTTGGATTTCTTTAGATCGCAGCATGATGTGTTGCTTCTTGAGATATTTTTACGTGCTTCACTCTGTCAAACCGCTTCTATTTAAGTGATTTCTTGATTCAACAGTTCTGGCAGTAATCAGGCCTGTGTGTGACAAGTGAAATTTAACTCCGCTTTCCAAAAAATGTGGTTAATCGCAGTTCATTCATAATTTAGGAACGGGGGCAATTACTTTTTCACAGACGGCGAGGCAGATTTGGACAGCTTTTTTCCCTGAATAAATTAAATCCTTTAAAAACTGCATTTTGTTTTACCCGGGTTATCTTTGTGTAATATTAAAATTAGTTTGGTAATCTGGATTATTTAGGTGTGACAAATATGCAAAAGAAAATCAGGAAGGGTGCAAATACTTTTCACAGCACTGTACATAGGGTTTTGCTGCTGCCTTCAGGATCTTGGGTCAGCCTAGTATAACCCCTTTCGCTACCATCATAGTCTAGTCCAGTGATGGTGAACCTTGGCACCCCAGATGTTTTGGAACTACATTTCCCATGATGCTCATGCACTCTGCAGTGTAGTTGAGCATCATGGGAAATGTAGTTCCAAAACATCTGGGGTGCCAAGGTTCGCCATCACTGGTCTAGTCTTTTGCTACTGTCCTAGGAGAACGGATATCTCTCTTCAGAGAGAAGCAAATCCTTTCTTACTTTGCTTTTTAATCATGATTCTTTCTTCTAGGAACCTTCTTCAGTTGTTGCAGAGCCATTGATTTTGCAGCTCTCCGGAATGGCTGATCCTCGGCATAACTTTGGGGGGCTTACATAGACCCTGCTATGAGTAAAAAGAGGGGTTGGCTTATAATGTGTCCTGAAGGCACTGGACTTTTCTGAGGTGCTCTTCTAGACACCTTTGGTGTAACATGGGTCACCCACACTTTACAGGTCCATGGTAGCTGGTCTGTTAATACCTTTCCTGTACACTTTCTGTTGCAACCTGTTTTATATAGTGACTGGCCTATTCCGGGGGAAAAAAAATCTTACTCTTTCCAAGCGCTTTGTCCAGTAATATCCTATTGAGGAGGGGGTCCTTAAAATGTGGGCTAGCCATTTCATGTCTTAACAACATTTGTCCCTGTAGAGGACATCCCAGTGTTTAAAAACTGTGGATGAAAGGCTAGAAGCCCTTTCCAAAGACATGTTCTTTCTTGCAGGCACTGTCCTTCAACCTGCCTTTGCTATCATTTTTATCTCCCAGAACTTAGGTGCCTGGTCCCAGGATATGTTTCAGGATCCTGAATCTATCCTCATGGAACCCTCTGTTCACATAATAACAAGAGCTTTTCCCTGGGGTCCCACTCCACTGTGTTTATGGATCAATATTATTTACCTAATGTCCAGAATGTGTCTTTTTTTGGTACTTATGAGGAGGATCTTTTGGCTCAAATGTTAGTCTGCAGAACATCAGTGTAAGATACGTCTATTGCATTTGCCCTTTGGTGGGGAATGCCACTTTGGCCAGACCCTGGGCAACTTTATCAAGGATGTCACTGAGGAAAAGTGCACCTGTTTGCCCCAGCAAAAGAAGGCTAAGCTTAGTCTGGAAAACCTTCTACGTCAGAGGCTAAGAATTCCTTTCATTTCTCTCAAGTCTCCATGTCCAAGGTCAGGGACTCTGTTGCACTGTAAATCCTTGACTACCCAATCCTCCAAGCCCATAAGAAGTCCTCCTCACAATGAGGGGGTGCCTCCACTTGAGTAGGGGGACATCTATTTGCCTTTGTGGCCACCTGGCCAAGTGCAAACTCTGCAGAGGATTGGGTGGATCCTAACCTCGACTCGTGCTCCCAGCCCATCAATTGGGATACCTAGGCCTTCTCTTGGACACTTCTCTGCCCAAAGTCTTTCTTCCGCAAGAAAAGTTCCAGCCCTGAACCCAGGGAAATCCTTCCTCCCACTGGTCTGGAATGTTCTCATGACAGATGCTAACCTGTCATGCTGGAGAGGAGCCCTGGACACTCAGTGCAAGGGACTTAATCGGGGGATTAGATTTTCAAAGTGAATAACAGTCTGGAAGTCGGAGAGATTCAGTTATCCCTTCAATGCTGGCCCTCTGGACGGCAAAGATCATGTGACCTGGATTCAGTTGGACAACTCCACAGCAGTGGCTTACATCAACCACTGGGGAGAAACCCAATTCTCGTAACCCAAAGAGAAGACAATCAGATTCTGGCTTGAGCCTAACCTGATGTTCCAGCCTTGTCCACCGTGCACATCTCAGGCTTGGAGAATTGGCAGGAGGACTTCCTCCATTGTCAATGTGGGGACTCAAATAGTCTCAACTCTACGGTGTTTAAAGACCTCTGTTGCAGGTGGGAATGCCGGATGTGGACCTCCTGGCTTCCAGGTTCAACAACAAACTGAGCAAATTTGTCTCCAGGTCCCGGGATCCACTAGCCTTTCCTCCTCTAAAACACCTTCCGCACTTGCTCTGCAGGTTCGATATTGAGGACATTCTAGCGATTTTCACTGCTCCTTTTATTAGAATTTTATATAGGACATAGGTCCCCCCCTCTGTTTGTATGATCCACTCCTGCTATTTCTTTGCTACAAGACTGGAGCATGATGAGAATGGAAGGGATTATAATAAGCTGTTCTTAGAGGTTTTTTTTGCCAGTGTCCTTTCCCCTGAGGTCATTCGCATAACCCTGTGTACCAGAATTACTCATCCTGTGTCCCTTAATGTAGAAAAGGATTTTTTTATGGGAAGTCAAAAATCCCTTATCAAACCAGAAGTGAGAAAATTGACCTTCACATACAAAAGTGTTGGAGACATCTATAATTAGCTTGTTGGCAATGAATTCACCTGCCATATACCCTTTTCGACATAGAAACGTAAGCCTGCACACTCCTTCCAATCACATATTCAGAAGACCTTTATTGAACTAGTGGTGGCAACACTCCATTCTGTTCCTACCATTGACATATTTCAACCCCCTACTATGGTTTAGTTGTAGATCTCTATGATTAAGCCCCAGTAGAAGGTGAAATCCATCAATGGAGTACAGTGTCTCTTATCACTTATTTGATAAAGTTCTTTTGAATATGTAATTAGAAGTGGTGTTCGGCTTTACGTCTATAGCAGGAGGTGGTTGATGAGGCCCGAAGTCTATCCAGCACCCCGTAGCTGGTGTGAGCGGCATCAGGAGAGCTTTTGATGGACTGCCTTTTCCCGACTCGTGGGAATGGTGCAAGTTCCAGGGCAACTCACTTCTGAAATCCTGTGAAGTAACAAGTCAATAGTATAACATTGATTTTGTTTGCAACTGGTAGCAGGTTATTGCTGTGACTTTTAACCTGTAACCCCTCCACTTCCAACCACTGTCACGAAAGCCCTTCAAACTGTAAGCCCCTCACCCCATTCACTGTCATGAAAACCCTCCAAACTGTAACCCCTCCACCCCAACCATTGTCATGAAAACCTTTTGTATTGTGGTTAATTAGATGCATTGATGCTATGCAGTATATTAATTGCCTGCTTTCCCACATGCCTTTATTTATTTTTTTTGCCATACTTTCACGCACGTCAAAATAACGTTGACCAGAGTTGCTGGAACACTGGCGGGGGGTGCTGAACAGTTAGAGTTAGGGCAAGCACTCCTGGCAGTGTTATAGTTTTTACAAACCCCTGTCACTTTCTCTTTTTTCTGGATGACTCTTATGTAGAAATATTAAATATAGAAAGAATGATAGATTTCTTTGGTTATTTTTCCGGAGTGGATTAGCCTGGAAATTGGTTAAGAGACTTCTAAAATGGGTAATAGCAGGAGCCTCCTTGTAGTGTCCACTGTTAGACTTTAACAGTAAAAGTCCACAGTTTAAAGAGGCTGATTGGTTCACTTTAAGCCGGGGGGGGGGGTCTCCAAATTTTCTAAACAAAGGGGCCAGTTTACTGTCCCGCAGACTTTGGCCAGTGAGAGTAGATAATGCCCCAGCTTAGTGGTCAGTAGGAGGAGAAATAGTACACTGCCTCATCATTGGTTTTGGAGGAATGGTGCCCCCCGCCGTTGGTGTCAGTGGAAAGAATAATGCCAGTGGAAGAAAATATGCCTATTTGGTGGTGTCAGTGGGAGGAATAGTGACCCATTGTTGGTGTCAGTGGGAGGAATAGTTATCCATTGGTGTTAGTGGAAGAAATGATGCCTCATTGTTGGTGTCAGTGGGAGGAATAGTTACCCATTGGTGTTAGTGGAAGAAATGATGCCTCATTGTTGGAGTCAGTGGGAGGAATAGTGACCCATCATTGGTGTCAGTGGAAGAAATGATGCCTCATTGTTGGTGTCAGTGGGAGGAATAGTGACCCATCATTGGTGTCAGTGGAAGAAATGATGCCTCATTGTTGGTGTCAGTGGGAGGAATAGTGCCCCATTGTTGGTGTCATGGAAGAAATGGTGCTTCATATCAGTGGGAATTATAGAGCCTTGTATCAGTGGTAAGAACGGTACTTCAAGGGCTGGCTAAAGGCAAGCATGGGGTTGCATCTGGCCCACAGACCGCAGTTTGGAGAC